>APFE030163690.1:71686-126863 GCA_000404065.3 Pinus taeda
ACTGATGTATAATTGCATTTATTAGATTTCACGCTTGTGTTTGTGTTGTTCTCTTTGTGTGCAGGTGTCCATTCACGGAGATAGTGGAGGATTGTGACCGGCCAAAGCAAAGGAGCGTGGGTGACGTCTCTTCTACGAACAATAGCGTTGGAATCCAAGTAGGTCTTCATCACCTACCTTTTATTTGCAATTAGGGACTTGTGTGGTAGCATTGTTTGATTGTTTCTAGACCTGTTCTGGGCTACTAGGGATCGCCTCTATCCATAGAGGGGATTTACCTCTCCAACAATTTGGCGACTCCGCTGGGGAGTTTAGCTCGTTGTTTGATTTGTAAACTTTAGACGGAGTCTAAAGTATGACCAGATAGCCTTCGAAACACTATTGCTTGGCATTAGTGAAGTAGATCAAACCCACTTCAGTCAATCTCCGGTTTGGTTTACGGACCGAACAATTTGGAGTTTGTCTTGCCTCTTTGATTTTCTCTTATTTGCTTGCTTGGATAGCTTTCTGGATTGAATTTCTTGCTGCCTCTTGCTTCCTGGCCTACCTAGATACTGTAAACCAAGCTTTGGACCGCTTATTTTTCTCTTTGACTTGGCAAACTTTATTAGCGCGGTTTTTGCTTTGACAGTCGCGCTAGTGGCCCTTGTTGCTAACTCACAACCCGCGCCAATCCCTTTATAGCACGAGTTCCAGCCTGACAGTCGCGCCAAGCCTGTTAACCTTTTTAGTCCACTTTTTTTCCTGCCTTCTGAGCTTGGATTTGTATCTTGCCACATCTTTTTCAATTACTGGAGTGTGTTTGATCCTTGTCTGATTGGTTCTTAACCTCCATCCTTTGGGTGTTTGCTTCTTTCTACCGATTTCACACCTTAACCTTAGGGCATCTAGTAGCCGTGTGTGTCGAGCCTTCTGAAGGAGTTTTGGGTTTCTTGATTGTCCAGTCGACTTTGCGATTGCTTTTTGCACTTGTTCAGTGATTTTTGAAGTGTTTTTGGTTGATTTCCGAGTGACTTGCTTCTTTCTTGCTTGGATTTCATTTTAGCCTTATTTGAGCTTAGATCACATAGCTCGTACAAGCCTTTGTTTTTCTTTTGGTTTGGAGAACTGTTTTAGTATCTTGGGATTTCATTGCGCTCTTATTAAGAGAAGTTATCTCTTTTACTCGGTGTTATTGTCTTTCAAAATTCATTCTAGTGCATTGTGCCTTTAAAAAATAAATCGAACAAATCTCCTTTGCGTTCAATAGTTAATGGAATAGAACTTTTCTTTGATTTGTATTCTTGAAAGAAAAAGTTTTTATTTATTTTCCATTAGCTGCATTAGGTTGTTTGATTGATTGTGCTCATTTTGTTTGATTGAAAATTCTTAACCCTCTCGTAGTTAGTATTCATCGAACGAAATGGTATTCTTTGGCATATAACTTGCATCTAGGCAATTGTGAAAGATCACATACGTTAGGACCTGAAATCGAAACTTAACTGGAGATCAACTATAAAATAAACGAATAAACTTAAAAACGCATTGAACATAACGCTCACATTCTAGAGGTCTAGGCTAGAGACGTGCTCCGGTGTCGTTAAACCTAGTCACTTTTGTTCTCACATTAAGGTTGGGTGATTCCTCCTTGTGTGATTCAACTATGGTCTAGTACGGACTTGTGCTCCCACGTACCATCGCGTATATATGGGGAGACTCCACTAGGTTATCATCCTTGATCCATAGGAAGCCGTGTCTGCTGCCTTACAAGCTGTAACACACCGAACATAGCATTCGGGAAGATTGATTGCAGTACAGGAAGTCCTTGGCTTTCATATGATCGCTAAGGTGTATATGCAGTTTTACGGATTGTCTGGTAAACCCCTTGCTTAGTTTCTCCAGAGTAGTCACTTTTGATCCTTTTCGGACTCCTTAAAAGAAAAGGCTCACTTGAGCAGTTTGCAACTTCGGGCTCACAAAACATTCGAAGGCGACTAGAGTCACCTTTTTGTCCTTTTCTCGACTCTTAAAACATGAAAAAGGTCAAGTTCAGTTCCTTTGTCTTAAATTTATTCGGACGCGTTCACATTTACTCGGTTAGGTCTTGTTCGTTGTAGCTTGAGTAGGTTTCTTTTTCGTTCTTGATGGCAACCTTCTCGGGGTTCACCAACCCAAGTTCCCCCCCTGACGAGAATCCTGGTCATTTCCCTCCTCTCGGGAAGGTTGGTGCTCCTTACATGGAAACGTTGTCCCTCCCAGGATTAACTGTTGGGTTGCCTATTTGGTTGTTCTCAACCTCTCTGGTCCCCGCCATCTCACCTACTGATCAATCAGTCCCTCCACCTAAACAACCTCATGTTGATTCTAAGGTGGACCTCTCCCCTTCTATGCCCACTTCTACATCCTCATCTTCTACTTCACCTGGTGAAAGTCTCGATTCGAGTAACCAGGTGGCTAAGAAGAAGAAGAAGAAGACAAAGAAGAAGAAGGCTCTCAAGGGAGAGGGTAAAAGCGCAACCACCCCCTCGAGTACACCTGAAGTCGGGCCACCTTCTACTCCTCCGCGGAAGGTTAAGTTTCCTTGTATATTGTGCAAGGATGACCACCTTCTTCGCGATTGTCCTGACATTCCCAGGGTCTTAGAAGTATGGTCCCGCGATCCGGCCCGCCCCTCATCGCCCTCTGAATCTCACGGTGATGCTACCCTATCAGTTGGGAATAGTAAAGGAAAAGGGATGATTTGAATCCCTTGTAGACTTTGTGAAGGTAATCATCCCCTTCACCTTTGTCCGCTCATGGATAAAGCCTCCGACATCTTGGAAAGTCTCGCGACTCCCTCACCCCAACTCCCCGTTGGATATCAACGTCTTTCTGCAGCTACAGATCGTCCCCCTGCTGACAACGAGATTGGTTCAAATTCCTCTCTTGTCCAGCCTCTTCCTCCTGAACCTGGCTCTGCCCAACCTGTTCTAGACCAACTATTGGTCGGACAGAGTGTCGACTCGAGTTCACCACCCGATCACTCTATTTTGGAAGGGCGTAATTCCCATGTTCTTCTCGTCTCCTCAAATTCCCCTGAGTCTGGAAATGACTCTCCTATCCCAGCTGCTCTCGAAAGTCCCTCTTCGGTTCTTATGGAGCATGGGGGCAATCATACGATTCCCCCACCAAGTAGTTTGGCCATCTCCTTTGATTGGAGTCACCTGACCGCTTTCCGCCTTCCATCCCATGTGCCTTTCTAGATTACAGTACTTGCCTGTGATAAGGCAGTACCTAGTACTTTTCTGGATGAAGGTGTGTCGGTCAGTCTTATGCCGTACACTACTTGGCAAGCTTTAGGTTCCCGGCATCTCGGGCCAGTCACGCAGAATCTGCTGGCTTTCGACGGAGGAGCCTGTCCATCTCTAGGATTCCTCCCGAAGTTCCCTATTACTTTGGGAGGTAAAACCGTCTATATCGACGTGTTGGTTACCCAAGGTGTTTTAGATTTCAGTCTTCTCCTTGGTCGCGACTATGTTAATGCTATGGGGGCCCTTGTCTCTTTGCTTTTCCGTGTGGTTTGCTTTCCACACGATGGAAGAATGGTGACTATCGATCAATTGTCATTCGTTAGTCCCCCTATGCCTCCTGCGCAGTTATCTTCCCCTCCTAGTTTTTATCCACTAGTTGTATCTGCCCCCCCGCAAATAAACTACATGGCCACTTATCCCATACGTGTATCCAGCGATGCCGCCATCGTGCATAGTGTCCTGGGGGCATTGGGTCCTGACTTCCGAGATGTTGACCTCCCACTGGGAGAGCCGCTCTTGGAAGCCCCAACTTCCTGTTCATTATGATGAAGTTCGGGCGGAGCATAGTTCACTTTCTTGTGTCAAGCTCCTTAAAAAATGAAATTAGGTGTATCGAGCATAGTTCCTGATCTTGTGTCAAGCTCGTTAAAAAATGAAACAAGGGTTATGAATATAGTTCTTTTACTGTGTCAACCTCATTAAAAAATGACACAACTCCCTTTCCAAGTCGAGTCTTTTAATTAAGACCTCGTAAAATACAAGTCGAGTCTTTCCAAGATCTTGAAAGTGAACCTTCATTCCATCCACTTTGTTGAATGCAATGAATCTTGGGGGGCATGTACCTCGTTTGGCGTCATTATGCTGGGGGCATGCGAACTTATAACAAGCATAGTTTTTCGTTTCAAGCTTGTGTAAACATGAAACCGATCCAAGCAGAGTTCTCCATGGTTCAAGCTTGTGTAAAAATGAACCCATACCCATTTTACATCTCGTGATTGTTGTCTTTATCCGCTAAATTCTGTTAGATGAGCCTTGGTTGTTTTCATCCCGTCGCCACCATTTCTTTGGCCGATCATATGCTTTCACTTGCTTGTTTTCCTTTCCTGAGGGACCGTAGTTAAGAGTGGTTTTGTTAGCTAGCCTCTTGACCATTACATATTTTGAGCAGTTCCACCATTGCTGGAACCAGTTGCTACCCTTTACACCACTCATTCCTCTAGGATGAGTCACCTTTAAGCCCTTTTCTGACTCGTAAAATATGAAAATATTGCCGAGTATTTTTTCCTTTTTGACTCGTTAAAGAGAATAAAAATGGAGGTCTTCTTCCAGCTCTTATCTGACCGTTTAAAGACGAAAAGATTGCCGGGTTGGCCCTCTTGACTCGTTAAATGTAAATAAGAGGCGTTCATCTTTAAACCCTTTTTCGACCGTGTAAAAACGAAAAGATTGTTGGACCCTTGTCGTTTTAGGTTCATTAATGGTCACGAAGCGACGTGGTTTCGAACGCTTTTTTACTTTTTCAGATCAGAATCACTACTTATGAAAAATAATCCTCGGTCGTAATGATCAAGTGGTTCTTTCGAGCATTGTTTTATACTTTTTCGGGCTCGGGAGACACAACTTTACGAAAAAGGACCCCCCTAGAGTTTTCTTTTCTGCTGTCTTTTCAAACTCTCTAAACATGAAAAAGACGCCGAGTTTTTGTCAGACTCATTAAAACTTTAATGACATCGGGTTTCGTCGTGATGACACCTCTCAAACACATGCTATCCCCGTCAAGCTTGTCAAAAATAACTAGGGTACTCGCCAGAAATGGTGGGGGAATAAAGGAACCGTAATTATTGTCGTGTCGGCAGTATGTCGCTCTTGAACATGGCACTTATCTGCATTCGTGTCTGGGTGGGGACATCTCATCTTGTTTCACATTTGCCTCCATGGGTTTGGGTTATCCTATTTGACCATTCATCTGCTCATCGCCTTGTCATCATGACCCCTGATCATTTGACATCAAATACTGCCAAATCCGTTGTTGTGCCACCGATATGTTCAAGAGAAGTTGACCTCTGCAGAATACCCAACCTCCCTCCGATATCTCACATGAAACATGTTGTCCCTCTCTATCTCGTTTCGATGATGTGGGATACATTATGGCCCACCTTCGATCAAGATCACTTCCTGTCGACTTCAGCTCATTATCCAGGAAGATGACCTAGAGACTCCCTTCAGGTACCTTGGAGCCTGCATGCCTCAATGGCAGGTTCTTCATGTTCGACGTGAGGTTTTCATCATTGGCCTCCGATAGATGATTCTACAGGTGTTCGACACCGGCTCATTGATTTGCACGCCGTGGATTGTACCTCTAGTACCTTGAGGACCATCGTCATTATTTGTGGTACCTCTCGCGTCTGTTAATAGTTTTCATCATTGACTGGTAATCAGACGATGTTCATGCATGTTCGACTCCGACTCCTGTATTCACATGCTTGAACTTGTACTGTGTTCGGGTCGAGTTGGAGCACAAGACCCCGGATTGTGCATATTGAAATCCGGGTTGCATTTTGTGGATTATTGTAATCATTACATGACTCATTTGTTGGATGGCTACGACCATACCTGAGTCCACTCATTGATCCTCATCGGATGGCTGCATCCATGCCTGGGATCTAGTTTTTATATACTATGTTACGGATGGCTGCGCCCATACCACATATATCATGTACTTGAGATATCAGTTGTACTTCTTTTCGCAGGTTCTCCGGCGGCCGTGTTTTCAGTCACACATGTTCTTGTAAAGCATTTCACCCCTCTCTCTCTCGGGCTTCATGCTTTAGGGGGCATCTGTTACACAGTAATTTGTCACCATTTGTCACCGTCCCTGTTACCCCTCTCCTGTACCTTGGAGGGTGCATTCCGGGACTTGTGAGAAGTGACAAGACTTGAAACCACTTGCATCATTCCCCTCTGAACATGAGCTTCATATGCCCTGAAGACATCTCCTGCAGCTTGCCCTTAAAAGTAGCCCTTTTTACATTAGCGCTGGGCCACTGTGTTTTTCCCGCGCCAATGGGGAAAATCCTCTAAAAGGGGTGCGCTATTAGCGCTCTATCCCAAAGTCGCAATCGCGCCTACCTATTTGGGCAAAGTTTTTAACAAATCAATTTCCAAAATTTCTCTCCAACTCATTCACCAACTGAATCTATGTCAGGTGAGGATGGTTTGGCTTCGAATCTCCTTGAATGGGAAGTAGTTTGCCACCCTTCCATGGAAGTTTCCAAGTGATGAGGCCAAATCCATGATTGTTGTGATTGATCTTATCTTTTCCTCTTTCATCTATAAAAGCTTGTCTCCATGCCTTGAGCAAGCTAGTGCTAGTGGTAGTAGTAGTAGTGGTGGTAATACTGGTGCTGAAAGGAAGATTTCAAGAGATTAATGTTGCAAGAGCCTTCTTTGTGTCCATAAGGCTTAATCTAAGTGAGGAGATCTTGTCACCAAAGAGAGAGAGGCTTGTTCCTCATCCCTTCAAGCTTTGCAAGACTTGTGTAGCTGAGCACCCAGCCAAAGGAGGACTTGACGTCAGGACGCTGGTTGTATTCTCCTTTGTTGATTATTAATAATAGATGACTATCATTATGGTTCCACTCTCATTGTTGTAATGATTTATGTTGAGTTATATCCTTCCTGACTGATGTATAATTGCATTTATTAGATTTCACGCTTGTGTTTGTGTTGTTCTCTTTGTGTGTAGGTGTCCATTCACGGAGATAGTGGAGGATTGTGACCGGCCAAAGCAAAGGAGCGTGGGCAACGTCTCCTACGAACAATAGCATTGGAATCCAAGTAGGTCTTCATCACCTACCTTTTATTTGCAATTAGGGACTTGCGTGGTAGCATTGTTTGATTGTTGCTAGACCTGTTCTGGGCTAGTAGGGATCGCCTCTATCCGTAGAGGGGATTTACCTCTCCAACACCCCTCTATCTTCCTCCCTCCCTTTTCATGTCTCTCTCACTTGTCTCTTCACCTCTCTAACTCTCGCTCCCTCTCCCACATCTCTCTCCATATCTCTCTTGTTGTGTATGTTTTCCCCTCTTTACTTCACTACCTCTCTCTCTTCCCCCTCCTCCCCCCTCTCTCTCTATCTCATCTTGCGCACACTTGCATGTTCACTCACTCTTTCCCCCTTTTCCTCTCTCCCCCACAATACCCATCTACCCCACTCCCCACAGTCTCCTCTTTACCTCTTTATCACTCTCTCCCTTTCCCATTCCTATCTTCTACTCTATGTGTGTGTGTGTGTGTCATTCATTCATGATCACTCAATCTATCCCCCTTTCTTCCTCTTCCTCTCTCTCCGCCACTCTCCCTCTCCCTCTCTATCCCTTCCTCACTATTCTCCTCTCTTTCTTTTTTTACCTCTCCCTCTCTATCCCTTCGCCACTATTCTCCCCTCTTTCTCTTTTTACCTCTCCCTCTCTCTCTACCCCCTCACTCTCTCTACCTCTTAGTCTCCACCTCTGTCTCTCTCTATCCATATACCCCTTTATCCTTCTCTCTCTCTCTCTCTCTATCTCTCCATCCATATACCCCTTTCTCCGTTTCTCTCTCTCTCTCTCAATCCATATACCCCTTTCTCCTTCTCTGAGTCTCTCTCTCTCTCTCTCTCCTTATTTTCTCTTTCCCTCTCTCTTTATCCCTCAACCCCTCCCTCATAAAAACCACTCTTAGCTTTACCTCTTTCTCCTTTCCTACCTCCCTCTTAGAGATAAAAGACAGAAGAGTGTGCACATGCTTTTAGGAACACACACACACACACACACACACACACACACACTTAAATGCATGTGCTCTTATAAAAATTCACATACATTCTTGAAAGCATGCACACACTTTCAAAAACACGCACATGTTCTTGAAAGTGTGTGTTCTTTTGAAATGTGCATGCATTCCTAAAAAATACAAAGTAGCATGCATGCGTGATGTTTCAGGGAGCACCGAAGGTCATAAGATTAGGAATGCATGTGTATTTTTAAGAATGCACACTTGCTCTTGAGTGAGCACATTCATGATACCCTCATTACCACTTTTGAGGCCATCATTATCTTGTAATCACCCTAAAGCCTACCTTTTCCTTTGTCCCTTCATGCCTTATGTTGGTTAGCATAGTCAATGACACTATTGAAATAAGTTATGCTCCTACCGTCATTACTCCCTCCACTATTAGCTAGACTTTGTGTTGTTGGTTATTAATCAACACGATAAACTTATACTAACACATTTACTAAAACTTATACAACTAATTCACTATTATTCAATCTCAATTGACATGTTTTTGAAGAACGCATGCGCATGTGGGTGCTAATATTATGATGTTTTAGACAATTTAATATTTTAATTTTTTCAAAATAAACACTATAACACCCACACAAATATTACGTTAGACTTGGATCAACATGTGATGAGTTGATTAATTAATTAACAAAACAACTAAGGTGACAGTGGGCCTGTAAGTGATTATTATTAAGGTCCTCGAACTATAAATATACATGGTGATTATATTTTCAACTAATCATAATTGAAGTGAAGTCAACTTGGGATCTTCATGGTCGAAGGTTATTGCGTTTGTTGATTGCAAAATCAAATCCAGGGATGTGGCCTGACCTAGTTAGTACACTGATCAAGGGGCATTTTAACGAGTTTGGTTTGATTCGTCATCTAAGTTTTCCTTTTTTGAGTATGTGTTTGAACTAGGCTATCCTAATATTTACTCTTAATTTAAAAGCATAAGAAAGGTAACCCAAAACATCAAGACACACTTCCAAAATATCAAACTAAATATCCCCTCCATTAATAGTTGGTTTATCCCTTCATGGATTGCGGATAGGTACAAATGAGTGCTTGTGGGTGGTCTTTGTCAAGAATAGGCTAGGTAGCTGAAAATGGCCTTTGAGAAGTGTGTTGACTAAAGCTCTCCACATTAACCATTTCAAAAATTCATTTTATTTTGGCCCTTAAAATCATAGCCCCTACTTCTTAGGGTTGCATACTGTGGTACTTTCAATACCCATTGTTAATCTAAGGTGCATAGGGATTTGCCATAATTTGATCAAACACATGGATCAAGTTTGTGGTGATGCCAATTGCAATACTGTCATTTGGCTCTAATCAAGAATATATAATAGTGGGTAACGTTGTTTGGAAATCAACAACCAAATTCACTTAAAAAGGAAATTTGATATAATGAAAGATAGGTTTTGGCATTCAAGAATTTACTAAGTTATATTGTATACTTGGTCATTCCATCTAATAGAATCATCATTGATGATATAATGAATCTCATTTAATATGTTCGTTTGATAAAAACTCAAAATCAATGCTACAGTAATATGTGAGGCAATCTTATTAATCTTCTTTTCCATGTTTATATGATCCGGGTCCGGGTGTGACAAAGGACCTTCCAAGACCTTTTACTTTCGTGATGTGTTAAATTGAATTTTTAAAAGAACATAAATGAATACATCTGCATGTTGTAAAGAATAGCAACATGACATTCATCAACACATGAAAACATAAGCCATTGATAACGGAGTTTGTCCAGGAGGGACTACATCTCCGGACCTCGATGTCAAGATGGTGTAGGCTGTTGTATTAAGTGTTTTCAATAGTGATGATGTACATAACAGGTGATGTATTTATCATACAAGGAAAATTCCCTCACGCAAGAGTGGCTCCAAGAGATGTTTCACTACAGGAACTCCCAGTCAAAGAAGGACTCCTATGAGTATGACACAAAATCATGCATGATGATGATGAACATCCCGCCAACATGGCATAAAAGGGATCTCAATACAAACATACATGGTGAAGACATGAGTACCCCATCAACATGATGACAAAAGGATCTCAAATAAAACATGAAGAATCAATCCAACAAGTACATCCCACAAATGATTTCGCATCACATCAAGCAGGAACCACGAAAACAATTAAGAAACAAGATCTCACATCAAACATCAAATAGGGATCTGTGCAGAACAATGCATAGAAAAAGAAGTACATGAAGACACTGCATATACCTCACATCCAAGGGCCATCTAAAGAAAAGGATGTCAAGCTCCTAAAGCTATTCGTACCATCGATCTCATTGTGCCGAATGTCATGGAATCACTACTTGCATGTTGAATGCTGACACCTACACTCCACTTTCGAACGTGGTCGAAAAATGAAATGAGCAAATGGAAAATCTGAACACACCATCAGATATGTGGCATCGAATAGTGCAAAATCAACTGTCAAATTTTTGAATTCTGAGAAAGTGAACATCTGGGGCTTAGGAATCTTTTAGATTCTCCTAGATTCCTTAAAGGTTCCCTCCTCTAGGTCCTCTACAAATCAGCTACTCAGATCAGGAAACTAACTATGCCATTGAATTCGTGTCACTAAGAGGTGTAATCTCAACATAAAGTTTGCCCAATTTGGACACCGTAAAATTTTCACCCTCCTGAGAATTTTACTCAATCATGGTTCCCCCTGCAATAAATTAATTAAAAAATTTTATAGTCCCGGTTTTCGTGCCCACTCCTGGTTCCTCCATGCTTGGGCACACTGACAAAAGATGGGTTTATATAAGTTTTTGGTCGGTGGAATTTACAAAAAGCCCGTTTGGAGGATTGGTTAGCACAATGGTGAAAAATAGAATTTAGCTGAGGACGGCTCAGGTGGTCAAACCCCACCCCTCCCATCTTAATACATTATAGTTTTTTTTAAAACCCACAGATATTATTTTTGGGGGGGGGGGGGGTGGTGGTCTGCATGGAGGCCCGCCCCTTAGTTCCCGTTACTCATTTTGTATTTAATCGGTTGCATTGGATTGGTGGCATAATTTAATGGCGTTTGTTTTGATTTGATGGTTACGTGTGAGACATGGAGCTTCCGCGTGGGCGGGGCTGGCCCTCCCACCAGCCATGGGTTCAACTCTCACCGACTCCGTCTATCATATATGTTATGAGGTATAGTTTGGTGGGGCATGGTCCAAGTCCACCAGAGGGGGCCTGCCCATAGCCTGAATGTTACATTGAATGTGGTATATGGTTGGGGGTCTGGCGAGGTCATGGACACCGACCCATTTTATTTGATTTATGTGATCGGTTGAGGGAGGTCATGCATGTCTATTCTAAGAAAGACCCAGTTAATATTAAAGTCAAAGACAATGTACTATGAGTTGCATGTGTTTTATTATAAAGAAAAATCATGCATGTAGAAGGAATCATTCCTTGAGGATTGTGTAGTTCTGACAGTGTGTGAGATCAAGAGATCATCCACTTGGTAAATCGAGTTTTTCCACTTTGTTGAAGGAGATCATCCCAGAGGAACATCGCAAGGAAATAGGAGCTTGGAGGGTAGAGGAGAAGGCTTGAGAGAAGCCAGGATTGCTTGTGAGCATCTGTGAGGATTGTACTGAGAGCTGGCTAGCTGTGAGAGATAAGGCTTTGATAATTCCTATGTATTTCCACCTTGTATGATAATACAGATAGTGGGGTTTTTAGCTGAGGCTTTCCCCAAAGTATTTTCATGTGTATTGTGTGATTGATTCTTCTTCTTTTGGTTATATTTTTCAGCTCGATCATTAAGCTTCTGCAAATTTATAGTAGAAGTAGGTTATATATTTTGCTTTGATTTATATTGCATTATCGGGTTAACCTACAGTAAGATTTTATACATGGTCTTAGCAGAACGAGATTTGTAGAGAATTAGAGAATTTCTACATGGTATCAGAGCCAAGTTTATCGGAGCTATGAATAGTATATTGAGAAGAGAATTTGAAGTTTGAATTTTGGGGTTGCAGGTGCAAATCGAATTCATATCATACTTCAATTGAGATGGGACATTATGCGACTAATTGCCCATCGAAGAAGTCCAAGAAGGGACCCTCAGAAGGATCGGAAGGTGAGGCATTAGCCTCTCTATTTGAAATGGACTTTACCCTCATTGCATGCATGGTGTCATCATGATGGGTTGTGTCTGGTATATTGACAATGGAGCCTCATTCCACATGACTGGTGATAAAAGTTTATTCAATGCCTTGGAGGAGAAAGACCTAGAGATGCACATTGAGATGGGTGACGACGGAAGGTATAGTGTTTCAAGAGTGGGCACGGTTGCTTTTTAGAGGGAGCATGGAGCTCCTCCCAACTTGATAGATGTGATTTATGTGCCTGGACTGAAGAAGAACTTGGTATCAGTCGTGATGTTGGAGGACAAAGGCTACAATCTTGTATTCAGTAAAGGAAAGGTGTTCCTAAGACGCATATCCACGGGTTAGACCAAGAGGATAGGGATTCAGGTGAAGAATCTCTATAAACTAGAGGTAGATGATTGTGCAGCATTGAGTACGAAAGCAGAATTGCTGCAAATCCAAGACATTGGCGAGTTGCGGCACAGACGGTTGGGCCATTTGCATAATGGGGCTTTGAAGATAATGCAGCAGAAATCTATAGGACTTCCCAAAGGTAAACTTGGGCAAGTTGACATATGCAAAGGTTGTACCTTGGGAAAGTACACCAAGTATTCCTTTCATGATCGAGACAGTCGAGCAAAGTCTATCTTCGAGCGAGTTCATATTGATGTGTGGGGACCATTCTCGATGGCATCCATTGCAAAGAAAAGTTATTTTGTGATTTTCATTGATGACTATTCTCATAAATTTTAGATTTCATTCATGTAGAAGAAGGACCAAACCTTCACAAAGTTTTGTTAGTTCAAAGCTTTGGTCAAGAAAGAGTCAGGGAAGAAGATCAAGGCCTTGAGAAGCGACAATGGTGGAGAATATGTCTCTCAAGAGTTTAAGTACTTCTATGCATCGGAAGGAATTAAACGAGAGTTGACAGCACCTCATAACCCACAGCAAAATGGGGTGGCCGAGAGGAAGAACAAAACTATTGTAGGGGCAACATGGGCAATGCTGCATAACCAAGGCCTACCACTTCACTTGTGGGTTGAGACATGCAACACAGCGGTCTATTTGTAGAATAGAAGCCTGCATCGCATACTTGGGATGAAGACACTAGAGGAAGCTTTCTCCAATAAGAGACTAGATGTGGGTCACTTCAGGATCTTTGGCTTATTAGTATTTTGTCGTGGGACAAAGGATGCATGGAAGAATCTTGAGCCGACAACAAAGTTGGGATATTTGTGGTGTTCACTAATACACCTCACAACTATCGGGTGTACTTGCCTACTAGTCGGAGGACAGTGATTCGCAGAGATCTCAATTTTGATGAGTAGATGACCATGCGAGTTTCCCTTGAGAGGGAGATCCATCTACAAGCTGTGGAGGAACTGTTGGTTGCTAAGGAGGAGGAACCTCATACTAATGTGGAGAAGCTGCATGTAGAGGTTTCGGGAGTAGAGACATCCACTCAAGCAGAGTCTTCCAGATATGGATGGAAGCGCACAAGAGAAGCTGACAGATTGTTGAAGGATGCGAGAGAGAATGTGGGAGCACCATTTTCTCAACGCAGACAGTGGAGGTCACCTAAGAGGTACACTAGATACATGGCTCTTACTGGGGAATGTGTTGAGACTGGGCCATCTTCCTTTGAGGAAGCAGTGCAGCAACCGATTTGGGTTGATGTTATGATGGAGGAGTATGATTCCATAGTTTGTAACAATGTTTAGGACGTGGTTCCGAGACCGGAGAACAAGTCAGTTGTGAGTTCCTGTTGGCTTTAGAAGGTAAAGCAAGCTATTGATGGTAGTGTGGAGAAGCATAAGGCAAGATTTGTTTCCCCTGGCTTTTCATAGGTCGAGGGGATTGACTATGATGAGACTTTTGCTCCTGTCACAAGGTACTCATCTATCAGATCTATGTTGGAACTATCAGCACAGATGGGCTAGAAGATCCATCAGATGGATGTGAAGACCACATTCCTCAATGGCGAGATTCAGGAAGAGGTGTACATAGAGCAACCAGAAGGTTTTGAGACCTTCATTCATGATTCGCATGTGTGTCGACTCAATAGAGTGTTATACGTGCTGAAGCAAGCACCTCGTGCTTGCTACACTAGGTTAGACAACTACTTCACCGAGTTGGGCTTCACAAATAGTGAATCAAATGTGAACCTATTGCACGTCGTGGTGGAAGGTAATTTGTTGGTCATCGTATTTTATGTTGATGATCTCATATTGATTGGTGATGATCAGTTGATCGTGTCTTGTAAGGAGGACCTTGCAAGAGAATTTGCGATGAAAGACATGGGTCTCATGCATTACTTCCTTGGCATGGAAGCGTGGCAGAAGGATGGGGATTTATTTGTGTCTTAGTGCAAGTATGCCAACAAGATACTCAGGAGATTCCACATGGAGAAGTGCAAGCCCATGTAGACTCCTCTAGCAGGTAACTGGAGGACAAAATATGCTACTTCAAGAGAAGTGGTAGAGGCTACTAAGTACAGGCAGCTTGTGGGTTCACCGATGTAGTTAGTGAACACACGACCAGATTTGTGCTATGTGGTGAACCAACTGAGTCAAGCGATGGTTCAGCCTACCAAGCTATTTTGGAAGGCGACAAAGCATGTATTGAGATACCTCAAAGGCACATCTCAGTATGGATTATGGTACAGACGGATAGCGTGAGTGAAGCTACAAGGCTTCACTAATGCAGATTTGGTAGGGAGTCCATCAGATCGGAAGAGCACATCAGGAGGGATTTTCAACCTCGGGTTAGTGGCAGTTTCTTGGTACAACAAGAAACAGAGGTTGATTGCACTCAGCTCGGCAGAGGCAGAATACATGGCTGCAAGTCAGGTAGCATGTGAGGCCATCTGGATGCGGAAAATCCTAGTTGGTTTGTTTGATTAGAGGATGGATCCAACTGTGATCTATTGTGATAATCAAAGTTGTATCAAACTCTCTGAGAATCCAGTATTTCATGATAGGTCCAAGCACATCGACATCCGGTATCATCATCTCAGAGACTGTGTAGCAAGGAGGATCATGTTGTTGCAGTATATTTGGACAGAGGAGAAATATGTTGACATTTTGACAAAGGCATTGTCAAAGTGTAAATTCGAGTTCCATAGAGAGAGGATCAGGGTGGTAGATAATCCCTTTCTTGTTGAGAGGGAGTGTTGAAATGTGGCAGCAAGAATATTCCAATTTAATTTGTCCTTGAATTAAATTGTGAATTAAAATCGAATTTAGTCTTAACAACTACTTGGAAATAATTAATTAAGTTATTTTGACTTAATTAGTTGGATAAATTCAAGTTAGAAGTCTTTATAAAGTCATACAAGACTTATCCCTTAAATTAAGGAGATAAGCCTTAAATTAAGGAGATAATATTGAGTTATATTTGAGTTGTAATTAGATAACTCAGTTTACTGAGTTAAGTCCAGCTAAATTAGTTCCAAATTGTTTGAGGAACTAATAGAAAGTTAACAGTCAGTTGATGCATGCATGCACTCAACTAGTGTACTCCAGTTAACTGAAAATTCCCTCATCATAAATTCATGCATGTCTATTCTGAGAAAGACCAGATAAGATTAAAGTCAAGGATAGTGTACTATGAGTTGCATGTGTTTTATTATAAACAAAACTCATACATGCAGAAGGAATCATTCCTTTAGGATTGTGCAGTTCTAATAGTGTGTGAGTTTAGGAGATCCTCATCTTGGTGAATCGAGTGTTTCCACTTGGTTGAAGGAGATCATCCCAAAGGAACCGTGCAAGGAAATAGGAGCTTGGAGGGCAGGGGAGAAGGCTTGAGAGAAGCCAGGATTGCTTGTGAGAATATGTGAGGATTGTAATGAGAGATGACTAGCTATGGGAGCTAAGGCTTTGTATAATTCCTATGTGTTTCCACTTTATATGGTAATACAAATAGTGGGGTTTTTAGCTGAGGCTTTCCCCAAAGTATTTTCATGTGTATTGTGCGATTGATTCTTCTTCTTCTAGTTATATTTCTAAGCTCAATCTTTAATCTTTCGTAAATTGATAGTAGAAGTAGGTTATAGTATTCTTCTTTGATTTATATTGCATTATCAGGTTAACCTATAGTCAGATTTTCTACATGGTCTCAGCAGAGTGATATTTGTAGAGAATTAGAGAATTTGTACATTGCTCTAGATGAATCCTCCAACAAGTGGCTCTTTGATAGCCATTTTTGTTGCAATGAATGTAATACATCTTTTTCCTCCAGATCTTCTTAACATGTTTCTTCACCTTCTATTGACAGGGTCTTTCACACCTCCTCCTTTTGTGTGCTGCTAGTATTTTCCAACACTTAGAAAATGTATGGTTATGTAATCCACAAAAGGTACATGTTTTTCGATTCCATGTTTTACCTTCATCATTAAAAAAATGATTATAATTGAAATGAACATTCAAATGTCGAGGGTGGTTATACCTTTCCTTGCCATCCTTGATGTCATTATGGTGATAAGAGCTTGCCTCAGCTCTTTCCCTGTCATAGGCACTACGATGGGATGATGGGGATGTGTTCCCATCATTCTCTTTCCTCGATGATTTTTGACAATGTCTCAAAATAATCTGACACCTTTGAGCATTCTCCCTTGGTGTATCACAAGCCTGCAAATTGAGGTCTCTGCGTAACCTCCAACGGTTGAGTTATGTCTTGGTTATTAACACCAAGTTCTTTTTCCTCCTCGTGCCTCGTCTTGGTAAAGAGCCTCATGTTTGTCCCTGTAATTGGGATCTCCAAATTTCCAATAGAAATCATACTATGTGAAGACGAAACCAAAAGGAAATCAACATCTTTTACCTCCTCTGTTGATTTGGAAAGAACTAATGAGGGCTTCTCATCATCTGTTGTTGGCGGTTCACTAGTTGTCTCGATGCATTCCCCAACTTCCTTTTTGACATACCCAAGTCCTTCCTGATGGGGTAATTCTTCTACTTTGATGGGATTGACAATGCCTTGGCCATTAATGCCCACGAATTTTCCTTCATATGCCATTTTATTCAATAGTTTGGAGCCAATTCCTATGGTATAATTTTCAAAAATAGCAAAATCATCATCAGGATTCATACATGAATTCAAAGAATTACTTTTTACCTCACATGGATCATGTTGCATCTTTTCCAAGGCCTCATCCTTAGCTTTTAGCTATCATAGCAAGATTTGTTTCTCCTCTCTCTCTTCTTGTAGACACATCTTCAATTCAACATTCTCTGTTTGAAGATTTTGGTTGTTGTGCTTCAATTCTTCCAGGGCCTCCTCTGTGGCTTGCAACTGAATTTTCAATCGCTCCTTTTCCTTTGTCTCTTTCTGGAGAGTTTCATACATTATTTCCACCCATTGGGAAATTTTCAGCATGGTCTCATACATCACTTTTTCATCCTCTGTCGCTGCACATTCCATTGTTTACGCTTGCAATTCACACCAACGCAAAGACCACTTGATCCGGGTCTGGGTGTGACAAAGGACCTTTCCAAGGCATTTTACTTTCGTGATGTGTTAAATTGCATTTTTAAAAGAACATAAATGAATACATCTACATGTTCTAAAGAAGAGGAACATGACATTCATCAACACATGAAAACATAAGCCATTGATAACGAAGTTCGTCCAGGAGGAACTACATCTCTAGGCCCTGATGTCAAGATGGTGTAGACCGCTGCATTAAGTGTTGTAAATAGTGATGATGTACATAAGAGGTGATGTTGCTATCATACAAGGAAAATGCCCTCATGCAGGAGTGGCTCCAAGAGATGTTCCGCTACAGGAACTCTCAGTCAAAAAAGGACTCCTATCAGTATGACAAAAACTCATGCATGATGATGATGAACATCCTGCCAACATGGCATAAAAGGGATCTCAAAGAAAACATACATGGCAACGACATGAGTATCCCATCAACATGATGGAAAAGGGATCTCAAATAAAACATGATGAATCATGCCAACAAGTACATCCCACAAATGATTCTCCATAACATCAAGCAAGAATCATGAAAACAAGTAAGAAACAAGATCTCACATCAAACATCAAACATGGATCTGTGTAGCACAATGCAGAGAAAAAGAAGTACATGAACACATTGCATATACTTCACATCTAGGGACCATCTGAAGAAAAGGATGTCAAGCTACTAAAGTTGTTCGTATCATCAATCTCGCTGTGCCGAATCTCATGGAATGATTGCTTGCATGTTGAATGATGACACCTGCACTCCACTTTGGAAAGTGGCCGAAAAATGAAATGAACAAATGGAAAATCTGAACAGACCATCAGATTTGTGGCATCGAATAGTGCAAAATCGACTATCAAATTTATGAATTCTAGGAAAGTGAAAATCTGGGGCTTAAGGAATATTTTAGATTCCCCCTAGATTCCTCAAAGATTCCCTCCTCTGGGTCCTCTGCAAATTGGCTACTCAGATTACGAAACTGACTGCACCATCGGATTCATGTCGCTAAGAGATGTAAGACCGACATAAATTTTGTCCAATTTTGACACTGTAAAATCTTCACCCTTAGAATTTCTCTCAATCATGGTTCCACCCGCAATAAATTACTTAAAAAAATTTACAGTCTCATTTTTCGTGCCTGCTCCTAGTTCCTCCATGCTTGGGCACACTGACAAAGGGCAGGTTTATATAATTTTTTGGTGGGCAAAATTTACAAAAAGCCCGTTTGGAGGATTGGTTAGCACAATGGTGAAAAATAGAATTTAGCTAAGGAGGGGTCGGGTGGTCAAACCCCACCCCTCCCATCTTAAAACATTATAGTGTTTTTAACAACCTACAGATATATATATATTTTTTTTTTGGGGGGTTGGGGGGGTCAGGTCCAAATTGGGTGGCCTGCCCTATAATTCTCCGTAACTCTATTGTATTAAATGGGGCGCAGTTGGAACAGTGGCATACATTTAAATGGGCGGTTGTTTGATTTGATGGTTGCGTGTGAGACATGGAGCCACAGCATGGGTGGGGCCAACCCTCCCGGAGACCGTGGGTTCAACTCCCACTAGCTCCATCTATCATTTATGGTATGCGATATAGTTTGGTGCGGAGTGGGTCGGGTCCACCGGAGGTGGCTCGCCCACTGCCTGAATGTTACATTGAATGCGGTGTATAGTTAGGTGTCCGGCGGGGTCATGGCCACCGACCCATTTTATTTGATTTATGTGATGGTTTGAGGGAGGGATGGTGGGGGTCATGTCCCATCGGCCCATAAAAATTTCAAATTTTTGTAATGTGGTTAGGAATGGAGGTGGAGGGGGTCATGGCCCGCCACCTCATATTATAAATATATTTTTTATTTTTATCATAACAGGGCCATTTTCTTTAATTTTGTCTAACATAAGGGTTATTAGATAAATTAAAAAGGCAACAATTTCACCCACTTCCAGGAGCTAGGCTTCATGCCCCGAGGTTGGTCAATTTGTAGGATACTTAAACCTAGCCCACAACCCAACTTTGACCAAAACTTTGACTGCCTCATTCTCCCTCATACGAGCTCGGATTGATGAACCGTTTGCACCATTGCAATTAGGACGACGAGATCTACGCTCTGTTCCTAGTTCAAAATTATTCTAATCACTTTGATTTTCTAGATTTCATAAGCCCTCTTTGTCCTATGTGTCTCTGGAGCCACCTCAATCAATCCTCCCCACTGAGGAGATTTTGGTCCTCCACAAGCATGAAAAATAATCTGCAACTTCTATGTACCTTGTCTGCATCACAAGTGTCCTTGAAAAGGTCTCACTTCCATCTCCTTCTCCTTTGTTCTTCAGAGCCTTAAGCAATGGGCCAACACCTGCAACCTCTGCAACCTGTAGTACATTGCTTTTTAAATTACATGCTTGACTTACATGACCAACTAATGACCCAAGCATCCCACACTTGCCACGGGTTTATAACACATACTCAGTGGTCAAGTTTACATCAAGATGGACACCGTAGCCCAGCTACGAAAACAAGGCCAACATATCATTGTTGCTTTAACAAGTGATGGAAACACATTATCACTGCAACACATGATTTAGAACAATAAGGCCAAACACTATTTCTGCTTTGACAAGTGATGGAAACACGAAATCACTTTCACAGTTTATCATGCAACGCAAAATAAGACTAGACATCATTGTTGCTGAACAAGTGATGGAAAACACATCATCACTTTTACATTTTAAAATGCAAGAAATGATTTACAAAATCACGACCATGACAAGATAACATATCCAGAAACCATTTTTCACTTATCGGTGTGAATGGGTCGCCTTTTGGCATCACATTCGATGGTCGAACAACTGCTTCACCTAGTTCATGCATCGACACTTTGTCTTTAAGGCGTTGCTCTGGATGGAGCCTCCAACAAGTGGCTCTTTGATGGTCATTTATGTTGAAATGAATGCAATACATCTTTTTCCTCCAGATCTTCTTAACATGTTTCTTCACCTGCTATTGAGAGGGTCTTTCATGCCTCCTTTTATGTGTTGCTAGTCTTTTCCAACACTTAGAAAATGTATGGTTATGTAATCCACAAAAGGTACATGTTTTTCGATTCCATTTTTTATGTTCATCATTAACAACATGATTATAATTGAAATGAAAATTTGAATGTCGAGAGTGGTTATACCTTTCATTTCCATCCTTGATGTCATTATGGTGATAAAAGCTTGCCTCAACTCTTTCTCTGCCATGGGCACTGCCATGGGATGATGGGGATGTTTTCCCATCATTCTCTTTCCTCGATGATTTCGATGATGTCTCGAAATCATTTGACACCTTCGAGCATTCTCCCTTGGTGTATCTTAAGCCTACAAATTGAGGTCTCTGCATAAACTCCAATGGTTGAGTTATGCCTTGGTTATTAACACCAAGTTCTTTTTCCTCCTCGTGCCTCATCGTGGTAAGGAGCCTCATGTTTGTCCTTGTAATTGGGATCTCCAAATTTCCAATAGAAATCATAATATGTGAAGATGAAACCAGAAGGAAATCAACATCTTTTACCTCCTCTATCGATTTGGAAAGAACTGGTGAGGGCTTCTCATCATCTGTTGTTGGTGGTGCGCTAGTTGTCTCGGCGCATTCCACAACTTCTCTCTGACATACCCAAGTCCTACCTGATGGGGTAATTCTTCTACTTTGATGGGATTGATAATGCCTTGGCCATTAATGCCCAAGAATTTTCCTTCATATCCCATTTTCTTCAGTAGTTTGGAGTCAATTCCCGTGGTATGATTTTCAAAAATAGCGAAATCATCATCAGAATTCATACATGAATTCAGAGAATTAATTTTTATCTCACATGGATCACAATGCATCTTTTCCAATGCCTCATCCTTAGCTTGTAGCTGTCGTAGCAAACTTTGTTTCTCCTCTTTCTCTTATTGTAGACGCATATTCAATTCGACGTTCTCTATTTGAAGACTTTGGTTGTTGTGCTTCAGTTCTTCCAGGGCCTCCTCTGTTGCTTACAATTGAAGCTACAATCGCTTCTTTTCCTTTGTCTCTTTCTGTATAGTTTCATACATTATTTCCACCCTTTGGGAAATTTTGAGCATGGTTTCGTACATCACCTTTTCATCCTATGTCGCTGCATGTTCCATTGCTCACACTTGCAATTCACTTCTACACAAAGACCGCTCTGATACCACTTGATCCGGGTCCAGGTGTGACAAAGGACCCTTCCAAGACCTTTTACTTTCATGATGTGTTAAATTTCATCTTTAAAAGAACATAAATGAATACATTAGCATGATGTAGAGAATAGGAACATAACATTCATCAACACATGAAAACATACGTCGTTAATAACAGAGTTCATCCACGAGGGACTACGTCTCCATGCCCCGATGTCAAGATGGTGTAGGTCGTTGCATTAAGGGCTGTCAATAGTGATGATGTACATAAG
This sequence comes from Pinus taeda, assembly GCA_000404065.3. NCBI lineage: Eukaryota > Viridiplantae > Streptophyta > Pinopsida > Pinales > Pinaceae > Pinus > Pinus taeda. Next base: position 93,830 of record APFE030163690.1, read on the forward strand.
AGGTGATGTCACTAACATACAAGGAAAATCCTCTCACGCAGGAGTGGCTCCAAGAGATGTTCCGCTACAGGAACTCTCAGTCAAAAAATGACTCGTATCAGTATGACACAAACTCATACATGATGATGATGAACATCTCACCAACATGGCATAAAAGGGATCTCAATGCAAACATACATGGAAATGACATGAGTATCACATCAACATGACGACAAAGGGATCTCAAATAAAACATGACGAATCATGCCAACAAGTACATCCCACAAATGATTCCGCATCACATTAAGCAGGAATCATGAAAACAAGTAGGAAACAATATCCCACATCAAACAGGGATTTTTGCAGCATAATGCATAACAAAAGAAGGACATGAACACGCTGCATATACCTCACATTCAGGGGCCAACTGAAGAAAAGGATGTGAAGCTGCTGAAGTTGTTCGTACCATTGATCTAGCTGCACTGAATCTCATGGAATCACTGCTTTCATGTTGAATGCTGACACCTGCACTCCACTTTGGAAAGTGGCAAAAAAAGGAAATGAGAAAATGGAAAATTTGAACAAACCATCAAATTTGTGGCATCGAATAGTGAAAAATCGACTCTCAAATTTCTGAATTCTGAGAAAGTGAAAATTTGGGGCTTAAGGAATCTTTTAGATTCCCCCTAGATTCCTCAAAGATTCCCTTCTCTTGGTCCTCTTCAAATCGGCTACTCAGATCAGGAAACTAACTATGCCATCGGATTTGTAGCACTGAGAGGTGTAAGATCAACATAAATTTTGTCAAATTTGGACACTGCAAAATTTTCACCCTCCTGAGAATTTCGCTCAATCATGGTTCCACCTACAATAAATTAATTAAAAAAATTTACAGTCTCGGTTTTTGTGCCCACTCCTGGTTCCTCCATGCTGGGGCGCACTTTCAAAAGACAGGTTTATATAAATTTTTGGTGGGTGAAATTTACAAAAAGCCCGTTTGGAGGAGTGGTTAGCGCAATGGTGAAAAATAGAATTTAGGTGAGGAGGGGTCCAGTGGTCAAACCCCGCCCCTCCCATCTTAATACATTATAGTTTTTTTAACAACCTGCAGATATTATTTTGGGGGGGTTGGGTCCACATTGGGTGACCCACCCCATAATTCTCCATAACTCCATTATATTAAACGAGGTGCAATTAGAACGATGGCATAGATTTAAATGGGTGTTTGTTTGATTTAATGGTTACGTGTGAGACATGGAGCCACCGCATGGGCAAGGCCAACCCTCCCACCAGCCATGGGTTCAACTCCCACTGGCTCTGTCTATCATTTATGGTATGCCATACAGTTTGGTGGGGCATGGACTAGGTCCACCGGAGGTGGCCTGCCCACCGCTTGAATGTTACATTGAATGCAGTGTATGGTTGGGGGTCTGGTGGGGTCATGGCCGCCGACCCATTTTATTTGATTTATGTGATGGGTTGAGGGAGGGATGGTAGGGATCATGGCTCATCGGCCCATAAAAATTTTGATTTTTGGTAATGTGGTTGGGAAGGGAGGTGGCAGGGGTCATGGCCTGACACCTCATATTATATATATTTTTTATTTTTATCACCACATGGCCATTTTCTTTAATTTTGTCTAACATAAGGGTTATTAGACAAATTAAAAAGGCAACAATTTCACCCACTTCCAGGAGCTAGTGTTATAGACATATTTGGGCACTGCAACCCCAATATTATATGTCGATAAATTAGGGCTCCTCTAACCCCTAAAAGTGTTGTTTCATACCCTATAGGATCATGGTCAACTAATTACATCATTCCCCAGAAGTTTCACCTGAAAAACCACTTAGAACTGGCAAAAACTAGACCATACTGACTGCTCCACTGACAGGGTGCGATGCATACTGACTCCTACACTAGCCAGGTGTGATGCATACTGAAGAGGCCTTCAATGGGGTGCGATGAGCGAGAATGGACAAATGTCCTAGACAGTTTGCTAAGTGGATGCTCATGGAATCTTCTAGAAACTTCCCCTATGACACTTGCCTCTCTAAATTTGCCCAGGGACGAGTAAGAAATCCAAGAAATCTCCAAGTGGAACCAAGAACAACAAGTGGAATGACACTAATCAAAAACCCAGAGATGACTCACACCCTTGCACACATCTATAAATGGATCCCTCATCTAAGAGATCTAGAGGCTGGAATTTTGTAACTTGTAAGGAAGTGCTGATAGTTTGTCTTGGAGAAAGAGCATTGTATTGTTGGGTGATCTTGCTTTTCATGAGGTGAAGAGGGCTTTGATGCTGGGAGGATGATGCTGGATCAGACAACTAGGTTGTAATTCTCCCTTCATATTTAATAAAGTTCTTTGAGTTTTCCCATACAATCATGTATTTGTGAATGTTGTTATTTGTGAATGCCATTGTATGTTCATTGTATTTATGATTCTCCAATGCTTATGATATAATAGATCAAGATTATTTGATGGTGCTTTATTACTTTGTCTTTACAAGTATTTTTTAAGCAGAATAAGTAGGAGATGAGTAGCAAGCTCTATCAAGGGGAAGAGAGATTGAGCAAGGAGTTAAGCGGAAGATCCAAGTTGGTTCTTTTGCCTCTCTCTTATCTATCATACATAGAGGAAATACCAAATTGCTTTGATTGTTTGTTTCTAGTATAGTTGCTAATCCTAGAGGGCTAGCAGATAAAAAAGAAACTAGTTTTCCTAGAAACAAAATGGCGACTCCATTGGGGAGCGAATAGATGTTTGTTGGTTATTGTTGTTTGTTTTATAAACTATAGACAGAGCCTAAAGTTAGTCAGATAGCCTTTGAACTGCTCTTGTTCTGCAATTGCATAGTAGATAAATGATGCTTCAGTCAATCTCCAATTTAGTTTATGAATTGAAAATTTGACTTACAAGCATTTTAGGTGCCCTTTTGGTAGCTCAGTAACATCCCAAGGTCATACCTCTGTACTTTTCTCTTTATTGTCCATCATAGCTCAGCTTAACTCACTGAAACCAGCTACAAATTTGAGCCAAAGCCCATCTCAATTGCGCTCCCTAGCCCATCGCACTGTCTGTCACTGTAAGCCAGTATGCATCGCACTTCCTGAGTGAAGCAGGTGTGATGCATCCCTGTTTCTATGAATCCCATGTGTGAAGACTAAGTGATCCTATTTCTCTTCTTGAAATTTGGGTTTTTTGTCTTGTTTTCAGCTCTGTTTAGTTGTTTTTGCTGCTTATGAACAATACCTCATTGTTGAAGCCTACTTGCATTACATAGACGAGCCTCCATTGATTAGGATTAGTAAATGTTTTTATGTATTTGTCCATCATTTACAATCCTTTGTCGAAAAGTTGCTTAAATCGATCTGTCATTTTGGTACAAGAGTGTTGTAACTGTCGTTTTGTGTCAAGAAAGAGAAGTGTCATTGAGGCTTCCTTCCCTGAATAGTCGATTGAACTTTTCATCAAGTATTTGATTTGATTTGTTGATATTTGAAGTGTCGAAAGCGTTTTCTATTCAAAATTGTTCAGTCTTCCTTTCCATTTTGAAAGAGAAATTGTCGAAATGTCGCTTTGAGTAAAATATTTCAGATCTATGCTATACTTAGTTTTCCTTTTTTGGCATTTTTCACATTAAAGGGAATGAAAAACAAATACATGTGTTTGCATTTGCATTTAGATTGTGTGCGAAAAATGATTTACGAAAAGTGCATTTAGTGTGTGCTCTTTGCTCTTTGTTTGAAAGAATTGTAATCCTCTTTCCTTAGTCGCTAGGATTTTCATTGCTAAAAATAAACAACGATTGTTTATCATTGTAGATTTCATTTTAGGAATTTTACATCTACATCACACAGTGAACCATTGAAAGGAAAACTTCTAAAAAAGATCAACTCTAAAATAAATTTCAATGAACTTAACAACGCTTTGGAACCTAACGCAACACATCTAGGGGTCTAGGCTAGAGACATGTTTCGGCATCGTAAAATCTAGTAACTATCTTTTTCATCAAAGGTTGGGTGATTCCTCTTCTTTGATACAACAAGTGCTAGCATGGACTTGTGCTCCCCGTACCGTCGAGTATATATTGGGAGACCACAATAGGCTTATATCATTTATACATAGGAAGCTATGTCTGCGTCCCTATCGATCGCAATGCACTGAACACGACATTTGGGAAGATTGACTGTCATACACAAGTCCTTGGTAATTTCTCTTTAATTTACCACCAAGGTGTATATTGCAGTTTTGCGATTGGTTTGGTAATCCCTCTGTCTAGATTTCCAGAGTAGTCACTTTCATTCCTTTTCGACTCCTTAAGAGAAAAGGTCCATTTTAGCACTTGTCATTTCAGGCTCATTAAAAATTGAAGGGGACTAGAGTCATCTTTAGCTTTTTCTCGGCTCTTAAATATTGAAAAAGCAACGTTGTGTCAAAGCGTCATTAAAATTTATTTAATTCGGAATAACACCATTTGCCCCTTAATTTTGAGTTGATCAAGTAATCCGCAATCGTGGAAGAAAATTAATCAAAACCCCATCGTTCGCAGAGACTAGTGAGTCAACTGTCTTTGACTCCAGAAACGAAGCCATTCCGGGAAAAACAGTCTCGTTTAACTGATTCCAATTCATCTAGTTTATTTGAAACTTGTGTTTCAACATCACCAGAGACTACAACTACTCCAATCATTTCTGGTACATCCGCCTTTACAAAAGAAGTTCCACAATTACAAGAGGACATTAGAACTAATCCTAGTGTAATGGTAGACACTTCTATACCTAAAACAACTCCCTCTAGAGTTGATACACAGACTGAAGTTCACTTACCTAAACATCTGGAAGTTGAGTTCCAGAGTTCAGAAGGTGCAACCCCCCAGTATCTGTCACTGCAAAAGCTATACCTTCTTCGGCTCCAAAAATATTCTACGGACCTGATGGTCTACCTCTTTCACCTGGACTGATTGCTATAGAGGAGATAGTAGAGGATCTTCCATCCAGTACCCCATTACATTTTGGAACTAAGATCCACTTATATCCTTCTACTCTTGAAGTTAGTTCTTTTAATCATCCTTCATCGCAAGTTTCTGTCGAATCGCTTAGAAATCTTTTGGATAGACTAAACATGTCTAACCAACCATCAACATCTAGGATTGTGTCATCTGATATAGCTACGACAGATCTTCCTGTTGCCATTCCTACAATATTTGCTGGTATACCATCTGTCCCAACTAGTTATCAATCACTAGCTGGAATCCACTCAGGGACTGTTTCGACGACATGGTCTGTTGCTATTTGTTCATACAGAATCCCATCTGGTATTTCTTATGTTGAAACTCAGCAAATTGATCCTGCATGCCAGTATCAATTTGGGCAGACTAGTCTTCAAAGACTGATATATCCTTTGAACATTGGACTGTCGCCACATGGATGGTAGTATGCTTTTTCATTGCTCCCTCCTAGAGAACAACCATATGAGAGTTCACAACAAAATTCAGGTCAAACTAGAATTACATCCAGCGGTTAGGTACCAATACTGCCTCAAAAACCAAGGGTTGTATATTCATTGCAACCGGTCCAACTTATGTATAATATTCCCACTACACCTACTATTGTGACTGTGTCGCAAGTACAAGCACTGCTTGTTGTGTGTCAACCTCAAGTCTCTCAGGTTGCAATACAACAACCTCTTGTCTCTACAACTCAATCACAACCTCAGGTTAGTGCTTCCTTACCGGGAACAACTCAGGCTCAAATGGGTATTATCACCCCACATTTTGGTCAATCTTCTAGTATTGGGCAACAACAAATGGTCCAACAACCATGGTTGGTGCAATAACACCAACCACAATTCCAGCAAACCTACCGAGGACCTGAATAGCAAGGCTTTGTAGTTAATGGACAACCACATTTTCAAATGGTTATCAACAAACACACTATAATGGTTACTAACAACCTTATCAGAGTTACCAACATTAGATACATTATGATGGTATGCAAAGACCTACTGCTCAGGCAATCCCATCTTATCCTAGGTATGCTTCACCTAACCTAAATCAACAGTTGCCTTTTGTAGCAACTCTAGAATTACCAAATTTGAACTGGCTAATGAATGATCAAATTGCATAAGCCCCTTGGTGGCCAGTGATTCCTCATAAACTTCCCTCCGATATTCCTAAATTCAATGGAAATCTAGGCAAAGATCCATCGAATCACGTGATGACTTTTCATTTATGGTGCTCATCTAACGCCCTAAATGATAATTCGATTAGGCTTCGCCTTTTTAAGAGAACACTCACTGGTTCAACAGCGAAATGGTATATTGAATTGCCTAAAGCTTCGTTTGATAACTTCAGCGCCCTTCCCACTACTTTTCTAACCCACTTTCAGTTACCCATAAGGTATAAAATGGGAATAGAACTCCTTACCAACTTTAAACAGACCACAGACACTCACATATCCGATCATATTCATGAGTGGCGATGTCATCATCGAATGGTAAAGACGTATGTTCCTGATCAGCTTTTAGCTGAGTGGTTTATTAAGTCCTTATTGCCATCTATAACTAAGGACGTGACAAAAGGAGAGGTTGTCACTAAAGAGCAAGTCATTGCTCATGCCCAATATTTAGACATGATCTATACTCAATCTAGCACACTATACGACAAAATTCCTGACGCTCGCAGACTAGAATTTTCTGTTCACCCTTTCCTAAATCAAACAGGGACTCTCACGCCAATAATGGCGTGATTGGTGCCTCAACCACGCAAACTGAAAAGGCTCCATCTGGTAAAGCCCTTGGAATTTCTAGTAAAAAAGCAAATGACAAACCTCTTGCTTCAGAGGTTAATGCTATGTCATCTAACAAGGGCAAGAATCCAAAGCAACCAGAGGGCAAGAAGAAAGGGAAAAATAATAAAAATAAATAGGAGAATTCAACTCCTGAAAAATCTTTTGAGAACCCTACTGGGCAAAAGAAACATCGATTTCCATGTTATATATGTAACGAGGAGCATCATACGAAAGATTGTTCGCATCGAGCTGAGGTCACGAAATTTTTAAAGACATCAAGTACCTTAGCTGTGTTGACTGATCCGTTCCGAACCCAAAAACTAACCTGATTGCTATTGATCATGCTCCCCCATCCCAAGTTCTTATGCTATCCATCTTGAAATGGAAAAATTATGCTTTGATATTAATGAGGAATAAAGATTATGGGAATCCAAAGTCATCGAACATCTAGGCTACAAATCAACCTAGTAGTTCGACAACAGCTTCATTAGAAGTTGTTCCATCCATTATTCCTTAATTAACTATAAAGCTTCCAAAGGGAGTACTACATAAGTCGACATTTAATCTTTGTGCCCGAAAAGCACAGAATTATAATATAGTGGAAGACCTGGCTCAATCGCCATCTGCAATGTCGACACTTGAGGTACTGCAGAATTGCCCCTCCTGAAAGTAGGCTTTGTTATCATAAATAGGTGGGATTGATCCAAAGGATTCTGATCTTGTGGCCTTTAACCATAAAGGATACACACCTTAGCTACCAGCCCAACTCACTTTCCTTATACAGGTAAAAGCCCTCAATAAAACTATTCATTGAACAATAATTGATGAGGGGGCATCTACCTGTATTATGTAATGAGTTGCTAGAAAACTTTAGGTTCCCCACCATTGTCATGATCATCAATGACATTAAAAGCATTCGATGGAAGAACATACACACCATATGGGATTTCAAGTAACTTGCAAGTTTAACTTGGGGGCAAGACAATAGAAATTGAAGTCGAGGTCATCGATGGAAATCTTGACTAAAATATCTTACTGGGAAGGCCCTGGATTTATGCTATGGTTGCCATTGTGTCTACATATTTTAGAAAGATTGCATTTCCCTTCCAAGGTGGATTACAATCGTTGACCAACTAGCCTTTTTTCCTAACAGTTCACAAGCTACTGGAAGCACTCGATTGATCCATGGAAGTTCTCAATCACTTCAAAATGTCGGAGTAGTTCTCCTAAAAGACCCTTCCTTAATGGGTACTTTTTCCCTCCCGCCTCCAACAGGACTTGCGGAGGTGGCCACAGTGGAAACCTATCATATGATCTCTTCTACATCATCTAAGATTAAGAAGAACTCTCACCATTTTGATAGTATGGATCACTGCGACGTGTTGCCCCCAAGCCCCATAGAATCTTCTGAGTCTATACCCGACGAAAGTCAACAGGTCGAGGTGACAGTTTACCTAGTTTTACCTTCAGATGACGATACCCTTCCTTAAGAGAGTGAGAACAATACCATTCAAATTCTTTTTTTTACTTCAAAGTCCGATGAACTTAGGGGCAATCCACCCGTTCCTTCACAATAGGAGGATAATTCCCCAGTTCCCGCTACTCAAGGGGTTAATTCAATTGTTTATTCGGTACCCCCCTCCAAGTAGTCTAGTCCCTTTGATTGGAATCGACTAGCAAGATCCCACCTTCCTTCTTATGTACCATTCTGGATCATAGTACAAGTTTACAAAATGATTATGTCTGGCACTATCATAGATGAGGGTGCGTTGGTGAGTATCCTTTCCTGAACTTCTTGAAAAGTGCTTGGTTCACCATCGCTTATGCCTGTTACATAGAATTTGTCAGGCTTTAACAAAGGAACTAGTCAACCGTTAGGGATCCTTCCTAAGTTATCGATAACTTTGGGAAGGAAAACCATTCACTTGAACGTGATGGTAGTCCAAGGACCATTAGATTACAATCTACTCCTTGGATGTGACTATGTTTATAACATGGAGGCTATTGTTTCAATACTCTTTCGAGTGATGTGTTTCCCCCATGAAGGCAAAATTGTCACTTTTGACCAGCTTTCATTTACCCGTTCAAGCATAGCTCCAAGTCGATCATCATCCCTAAATGGTCATTTTGCATCAAGAGTGTCTCTTGAACCTTCGTTCCATCCACCTGATTGCCGGGAGTAGGCTGGTGAATGTAACAAAGCTTAGGGGGCATGCACCCTTGTTTGGTTTGGCAGACGAACCTAGCTGAAAAGATAGGTTTCCGTGTAGGTTATGTGATTGGAAGTGCCATCCCACACCATTCAACTTTTTCCACTTTGTGGACGAAGCCAAGGAAGTGTTTTGTTACTTTGTTTTCCAAGGAAGTGTTTTTTCTAACTGCTGACAAAAACAATCCTGCTTAACCACAGTGATTTCCATATGGTTACTGGAAACTATCCTTTTCTCGATGCCTGGGGGAATGCAAACCTTTTTATGCAAGCTAAAAACGATCATTTTTTAGCTTTTTAGTTTTTTAGCTTTTTAGCTTTTTAACTTCTTAGGTTAGGTGATTGGTCCAACACACCATCCACCTTTGTCTGCATGGCGAACGAAGTGAAGGAGGTGTTTTGTCTAAACTGTTGATGAAACAATCCTACCTAACCTCAGTAGTTCCTTAGCTTTTTAGTTTTTATAGCTTTTTAGTTTTGCCTTTTCTAGTTTTGTCATTTCTAGTTTGCATAAAGAGAAAAACTAAAAAATGAGCAATGTTGTCGCATTGTTCAAGCTCGTTAAAAAATAAACCTACCTCTGATCATTTGTCACATGGTTTAAGCTCAGTAAAAAATATACCTACCACTGAGCATAGTTCCCCATGGTTCAAGCTTGTTAAAAAATGAACCCACCTTCGGTAAATAACCTTTATGATTTCCATGCTATCAGCTCTTTTGAGATTTGATTGTGTTCCTGCCATTACCTACATTCTTCTGTCTGATCATACGCTACCACTTGATTGTTTACCATTTTGAGGAACAGCTGCGACGAGTGGTCCTATTAGCCAACCTCTTCACATCACCATGTTTTGAGAAGTTCCAAGCTTACTTGGAACCAGTTGCTACCCTAAATGCCACTTGTTCCTAAAAAATGAGTCTCCTTTAAACTCTTTTCAGACTCGTTAAATATGAAAAGATTGTCGAGCTATTGGCCTTTCCAGATCGTTAAAGTAAGGTGAAGTGCCATCCCTCCTGTACAATTTAAATATTTTTCAGACCTCAGGGATTATCTCATGAAAAATTTCGAGCGCTTATCTTTTTCGGCTTGCTAAAGTGATCAAAAGTCATCCCTTTCATATTATTTTATCCTTTTTCAGACTTAAGGGATTATGCTACGAAGAAGAACTATTGGAGTTTCCTTTCCATCCCTTTTCAAACTCTCTAAACATGAAAAGGACCGAGTTATCCTTCTTGTTAAACTCGTTAAAACAATAGTGACAAACTTGTCCCCTAGATAAGAACGAGTTTCACTGTTGCTGGGCTTGCTAAAATATAGCAACAGGTTGGCCGGAAGGGCAAATTATAGAACAAGCATATGTTATCCTCCTCAATTTTGACAAAAATAAATAGGTACTATTCAAAAATGATTGGGGAAAAGGGTAAGAAAACTTGAAGAATTTTATGGTAGCCGGTCATTCTTGAACATGACACTTTCACTCCATCACCATGATTGAGTCAGATTGGGTTATTCCGTTCACCGGTCATATCACCATTGGTCCTCCATACCATCCATATTTTGGGGTTAATGCTATTGATCCATCTTAGTGTCGCCAATATGTTCAAGAGAAGTCATTCAATTGAGAATCCACAATCCAGTTAATGCCTTATCCACTACAATACCTTCACCCTCCATTTTTCATGACCGTCATTCCTAAACCTTGTGTCGTCAGATCGTTTTCACCTCCAGAAAATCATTTGCTTCATTTTGTGTCGTAGAGGTGGAATACATTAAGGCCCTCCTACGACGGGTCACTTCTTGTGGACATCAGCTCATTATCAAAGAAATTGACTTAGAAACAACCCTTTCAGTACTTTGAAGCTTGCATGCCTCAATGGCAAGTTTCTCACTTCTGGCAACAGGTTGACATCAATGGCCTTCAACCAAAAGATTTTGCGTGGTGTTCAACATTGAATCATATATTCACACCACGTGAATTGTACTGTAGTACCTTGAGGGTCATTATCATTATCATTGATTCCTCTCGCGTTTGTTAACAACTTACATTATTGGCTGGTAATTAGGTGATGTCTTTCCATGTTCGACTCAAGAACATCTTTTCACATGGATTGACTTGTACAACGGGCGAAGATTGAATGAGTGTGAAGACCCCGGATCTAGTTTCATCCATCCAAGCTGCGATATATTCAGGAATATAAAGACATCACATGTACATAGAAGCTACACAGATGGTTATCCAAGCCATGGATGATGACTCTACAGTCTGCAACTGCAGACGATTATCTGTCCTATGTACATGAAAAGGAATTTATAAAGCTGAGCATGGGAATGACCGCCTCAGCTAGATGATGAAAATAATATGATGACGATGTATTGTATTTTATCTTATACAGGTCACCTTCTAGTTCGAATACCTCAGATCCTCATGATAAAGCATTTCACCTGACATCAAAAGATTTACGACTTCATGCTTTAGGGGGAAACTATTATAGAAATATTTGGGCACCACAACCCCAATCTTATATGTAGATACACTAGGGCTCCTCTAACTGCTAAAAGTGTTCTTTCATACCCTAAAGGATCATAGTCAACTAATTACATCATTCCCTAGAAGTTCCACCTAAAAAACCACTCAGAACTGGCCAAAACTGGACCATACTGATTGCTCCACTGATAGGGTGCGATGCATACTGTCTCCTACACTAGCCAGGTGAGATGCATATTGAAGAGGCCTTCTGTGGGGTGCAATGAGTGAGAATGGACAAATGTCTAAGACAATTTGCTAAGTGGATGCTCATGGAATCTTCTAGAAACTTCTCCTATGACACTTGCCTCTCTGAATACGCCCAGAGATGAGTAAGAGATCCAAGAAATCTCCGAGTGGAACCAAGAACAACAAGTGGAATGACACTAATAAAAATCCTAGAGATAACTCACACCCTTGCACACATCTATAAATGGATCCCTCATCTGAGAGATCTAGAGGCTGGAATTTTGTAACTTGTAAGGAAGTGTTGATAGTTTGTCTTTGAGAAAGAGCATTGTATTGTTGGGTGATCTTGCTTTTCATGAGATGAAGAGGGCTTTGATGCTGAGAGGATGATGATAGATCAGACAGTTGGGTTGTAATTCTCCCTTCATATTTAATAAAGTTCTTTGAGTTTTCCTCCATACAATCGTGTATTTTGTGAATGCCATTGTATATTCATTGTATTTCTAATTCTGCAATGCTTATGATATAATAGATCAAGATGTTTTGATGGTGCTTTGTTACTTTGTCTCTATAGGTATTCTTTAAGCGGGATAAGTAGGAGAGGAGTAGCAAGCTCTGTCAAGAGGGAGAGAGATCGAGCAAGGAGTTAAGCGAAAGATCTAGGTTGGTTCCTTTGCCTCTCTCTTATCTATCATACATAGAGGAAATCCTAAATTGCTTTGATTGTTTGTTTCTAGGATAGTTGTCAATCCTAGAGGGCTAGCAGATTGAAAAGACACTAGTTTTCTTGGAAACATCTTGGTTTCATGCCCTGGGGTTGGTCAATTTGTAGGACATTTAAACCTGTCCCACAAGCCAACTTTGACCAAAACTTTCACTGGCTCGTTTTCCCTCATACGAGCTCAGATTGACGAACCGTTTGCACCGCTGCAATCAGGACGATGAGATCTACGCTCTGGTCTTAGTTTGAAATTATTCTAATCACTTTGATTTTTGAGCTTTCATAAGCCCTCTTTGTTTTGTGTGTGTCTCTAGAGCCATCTGGATCATTATATATATATATATTTTATATATATATATTATAATATATATTATATAATATAACGTTATTGATCTAGTCATCATTAGTTTATTTAATGACTTTTTATTTTATTTTATAATTATTTTAACTTAATAAAACTAATTATTTAAATGATTAACATACAAATAATATGTTTTAAAAAATAAAGTAAAGTGATTAGTAAACTTTAATTCTTATGATTTTTTTTGTATTGTTAGGATTTTTCATAGAATATAGATGAAAAACAACATGTAATTTATAAATTTATTACATTATTATTAAATTAAATTAAAATTACATATATATATAATTATTTATATTATATTATATAAAAACTTTGAAACGGGAACTCATACAATTACCCATTTCGTAGATATAACAAAAAATGGACCTGATTTTGAAAAGAGGTGATGTAGAACACACATGTTTTTTTTTAGAGCATAGTTTTTGGTACTTTAAATTTTTTATGTACATTACGTTTTAGAATCGGAGTGATTTTCATGCTGATTTTAAAAAATGGTAATTCTGCATGAGACCCTTTTTTTAAAAGACTTATTTTTTAATTTTAAATTTTCTAATGTATGAAATTTAAATAATTATTTTCTAAATTTTATAATTTTTTAAGTGACCTTCTTCTTCATATTTTCTTGTTTTTATTTAAATTTTTTTTTTTTTTTGTAGTGAAGTTTTTATTGTTTTGCACATTTAAAGAATGTCGATATTTTGAATTTTCAATATTCTACATGTTTATACATCGTTAATCAATATTTCAATCCACATGAAATAATTGTCTCTAAAAAACAATATTTTTTAACAATTGACATAAAAATAACCATTTTTAACATAAATATAACTAAAAAACAATACGTTTTGATAATTTTTTGCTAGAGATGACATGTCAAAATCACAATTTTTATAGGAAAATTTTAACTAAAAATGGTTAAATAATAGTTTTTTTTTTATGAATTTCATGTCAAAAAAATAATAATAATCACTATTTTTTCAAAAATTAATGATTAACATAAAAATTAATGTGAAAATCACATAATACAAATATTGAACGCATAAAGACTTTAATTGAGTGTTTATTCTTCTCATAAAATGTCGAAGTCAAAACATTACCAGTATAACTAATTAATAGTTACAAAAAATGAGCTTGATTTCCAAGCATAACTTAAATTTAATCAACAATGTCACGTAATCCAATCTCTTCTTCCTCTAGAGTTTTATCATTATCTTCTTCCACAATATTTTCTTCTTCATTTGCCCATTTTCCTCCTCTAATCAATCTTTTATGTCTTCGAATCTCCCAATGTATGCCTTTCCAATCATTTCGTGTAATAGTGGTTGGAGTTCCTTTGTCTTTTTTGCCACGTGATTCACTAAAGTCCCCTTTCTTCAACCCAATTTCTTGCATTGTATCTGGAAGAAATTGAAGAGCATTAATTTTTGCTGAATAAAGTTGCACTGTATTGGATCTTTTTCAATGGAAATGCAATTTCTTCCTTTTTGAAGGAAACATGCTAGTGTTGTACCTAATTATCATACACAAAATAAATAATGAAGTAAATTAGTACAGTGACATAAATTAATAAATAACATATTGAAATTCAATTGCATATAATAAAACTTACCTGAGCCAAAAAATAAATCCAAAACCCAATCTCCTTCATTTGAACATATGTCTATAAGATAGTTAATCAATAACTGTGGTTTTTTATAAATGTTAATTATCTCTCATTTTACTTCTTTGTCTTCATATGTTAGTTTTCTCATAACAACATCATAAGCCAGTATTTGGCTATGACTCTTTCCATCTACCCAATTAAAAATCATAAACATATAGCTATCATCTTTTGCCCAACTATCAATATGGATGAACTCACAATCATTTATAAATGGTTGATCTTCATGGTTAAGAAGATTTGACATTTTCATGTAACATGAAATAGTAAAAGTTCAATCAACTTGTACATAAATGAATTTTTTAACATTAATCAAATATACATTTCAAACATCTTACTATGTAACCTCCATCCTTGAATTTATTTTCCCCTTGAGTCTTGACAATAACATTTCCAATTGTGTGTTTGAATGAAATGTCACAAATCTCTATAATGGTGATGACGTGACTTCTAGAAATCCCGCAACCACTTTACTAAGAGCTTGATAAGCATAAGGGTCACTATCATAGTCAATTTTTGGAATATTGAAACATGGGGAATATCTTCAATAACTAGGGCATAATCCCTTTTAGGTATGAGTCTAGCAATGTCTTCACAGTCACCTTGTATTACTTGATATTGAATAGTGTCTAGCCCATTCCAAATGAAATGAGTAAGAGTTGGATCAAGTTCAACATTCTTAAAATGTTGCTTCTTCAGTCTTTCGATCTTTATTTTTTCAATAAAGGTTCTGAAACTATTTGGTGCTCCATTTTCATCCTTCTTCATCTTTTATAAAATAAAAAAATATATGTGTAAGTTACAAATTAAAAATAGTATACAAATAAATAAAAATGAATGTATAAATCAACATACATTTTTAAATGCAAGATAATTCTTTTTTAATGTTGATGTAGAACTTGAATATGGATAGTTGCATACAACATCATCCCAACTATCTTCATTCAACAATTTAACCATTTGTTGCATAGATAAAGTAAAAAAAAGTTAATATAATGATATATATAACAAATACTACCAAGAACAATATGCTATATTTAAAATAAAATTATAATCTAGAAATAAAAAAAATAATTCAACAAAATTATTTTTGAAATTCCTTGGACATTTCCTCTAATGATAATTTTCCTGACCTCACACGAGATAATATTGCTTTGAGAAGTTTTTCATCCTTCACTCCTTGCAATGCTCTTCAAGGTGTGATAGTCATATCTTTTGGAAGCTGCTTCATTTCAGGACCTGATTTATTGTTGCTACTTATCAATGGCTTAGACTTTTTGACCTTCTGGTTTTTAATGCCAATGTTCTCCCACATGCTAAAAATCTCATTAATCAACTTCCATATCTCTCCAGTTGTAAATTCCCACAGGAAAATGTTATTAACACCTCTGAATAAATCACTAAATTTGTCGCCTTTGATGCCTTTTGAATTGATTTTCTCTTCAATTTGATAGCCTATTTGCATACAACATTCCTTTTGGAAATCTACAGTAACATTTATCCTATCCCCACCACATTTTTCTTCAAATTCACTATGAATAAATCTAACCCTTTGGATGAAAGTCATAGACATCCTATATTCATTATCTGAATTATGATTCCATGCCACTAACTTTGCTTCTGTATCCGATAAACCGGCATAAATGATACATTTCATTGTTTCAAAACATGGGTTATTGGGATATTCCTCCATCAATTCTCTTTGAGCTTCTACAGAATGGTTCCCCCCAAGCACATAGTAATTATATTCAAAACATTTTGACTTATCAAATGTTTCTTTCTTGGGAACTTGAACTGAATAAAAAAGAAGCACATAATTAACCACATGAGCATATCAATTGTACTTCGTCAATGTCTTCAAGTTGTGAACATGCAGAGGTTTGATATTGACATTGTCATTCACTTGCCTTATAGATTTGTCTGACATTAAGCTGAAATATACGACCACCCTCAATTAAGTTTCTCTTTTTCAAGTTCTGTCGAATGATATTTTGTTTTGTTTTGATAATGCCATCGTCTAAATTAGCTCTTGGTGTAATGATTTATTTGATTTCTTTTGAAGTTTCACTAGGTTCTTGACTGTTGGTAATGACTACTTCAAACTATTCAACTTTACTTTTTTTCTTCATAACATTCTCATCATTAACTGTAACAAATTCATTCTTGGGCATTGTTACTTCTTGTCTTTTATGACTCTTCTCAGTTCCAATGTCATCTTCAGTAACGAAAACATATTCTTCACTGCCAGTTTCAACTTCCTCGTCTTCAAAAGTAACTTGTCTAGCCTTGCTAGATTTATCCACTAGAGGTTGTTTTTTTTTTTCTGATCCCTTGGATGTAGTTTTGTAGCATCATGAATTACTACATTTTGCTTGTTTTCCATATCTTCTTCTGACACTGAGTAGAAATTGATGACAACTTTCATAATATCATGCTCTATGAAATGAATGCCTTCCAACCTAATTAAACAAATTTCAACAAAATTCTGCCAAACAAAATATCATATGTCAATAAAAAAAAAAAAAGCTAAAAAAATATATTGAGACAGTTACAAGAACACAAAACATAAATATAAATAACAATATTTACGATATTTTGTTTCATCTTATTTATGATTTGTTTACACAACTTTGTAGATACCTATCTTGTGTCATACAATGAATATGATAATTGGTATTTAATCCTTTCATGTGACTTGGGCATTTTTGTAAGTATGTAAACAATTTCACTATCTAATACTGAACACATGTCTATGACTCTTCCCATCATGTCATAAATTTCATTATTATTAGGTATATCAACATGTAGATATATCTGCACATTTTGGCTTTCTCTTCCTTTCACATACCAGGCATTTTATAGAAGTTTCACCTATTTTGATTTCTTCTAGTATGAATTCGTCCTCTTCTCATTTGAGGAACTTGAAAGATTTATAGCCATCGGCTTAGGTAGGGTTCATTCACCAATATTTTTTGATGATCTAACTTTAAGAGTCTTTGGTTCAGAAAGATTCACAAAAATCTTCTTTGATGTCATTTTCCTGAAAAAAAGACACACATAAATCAGTAAATGACAAAAACATAGTAACTTAAATAAATAACGAAAACGATAAATGATAATTAATTTTATCAACCATAACAATTTAGAAAAAAATAAGAAATTTAAAAAATACATCGCCCTGTCATCGCACCCTGAAAATCAACTGGCCAACCGAGCCGGGCATTGGGTCCAGCTCCCTAACCCACCCCGACGGCCCAACCACTGCCGCCCACCCAACCCCAACGGCCCCGCCACCCCGCGGACCATCGGGGTAGGGTGTGGGGGCTACTTGCAGTCCATCGGTCCGTCAGGTTGGCCAGCTCCCCTACCCCACCCCGGCGGCCAGCCACCTCGCGGATCGGGGCCCATCGGGTGGCGCAGGGGAGCTGCCAGCAGCTCCCCCCGCACCACCCCAGTGGCCCGCCACCCTGTCACCCCACAGACCGGTGTCGAGAGTCGCCCTGCCACCCCGCGAGCTGACGGGCCGCCGGGGTGGGGTGGGGGAGCTGCCCGCAACTCCCCCTACACCACTTTGGCAGCCCGCCCACCCACGGGATGGCAGGCCGATTCTCATAATCGCCCTGCCACTTCACGCGTCAACGGTGTGGGGTGGAGGACCAGGTAGCCATCCCCATCGCCCCTAACCTACGGGCCTGTTTGGATGTCGTGAGCATTACCAGACCCACCATGCTCACTACGGACATAGTGGGTAAATTTGGTCCACAAAAAGTTTTAATTTAAATAAAAAAGAATTTAAACCTCATTGAACTTATTTAATTTTAAAATTTGCAAAGTAAAAAAAATTAACTAACTTTTCAAATGCGAGAATCCTCCGTTGAATATGTTGTTGATAGCAATGTAGCTGCTCTACAAATTCACTCCAAGTGTTTTAACGAACCTCAGAAAAACTTAATGTGATGTGAATAATTGTGATAATGAAATTTATTATATAGATGAAATTACGGATATGTTTTACCGTACGGTTAATGTGGATTAATTTGTTTTAAAAAAAATTGAACATGTTAATTTTGTTATGGCGATATGGGAAATTATGATAAAGCCAATATTATGGAATTGTTTTACAGTGTGATGAATGTGGGATTAATTTGTTTTAGAAGGTATTATAAAAATTAAAAAGAACATTCAATTATTTAATAAATATTATATAAGTTAACTATTAAAATAATTTAGGTAAAAGTTTTAGTTTACAATTTTAAATTTAAAGATTTATTTCATAAAAAAAATTCAGTTAAAATTCTTCAATAATTGTAGAATAAAATAATGAAGGGAAATACATGAAACAAAATTTTTGAAGGGAAATATTTTGGTAAAAATTTTGGAGGGAAAATTTTTTGAGGGAAAATTTTATTCTCTAAGCTATATAATATATTTAGGAGAGTCTGCATTTGTATCATTCAACCTCTTCTATTTGAAAAGGATGGATTCCTCTGATAGTGAAGTTTCACTTTGTAAAGCATCAACATCTTCATTGCATAAAAACTCTAATCATATTGATGAATATAATTGAAATTCTTCCACTATGAATAGAAAGTGAATTCTTCTACTTAGTCCTAATCCTAAGGACTATGAGAGCAACACTGATGAAAGAGGGGATGAAGAATTTCAAATAAATAAAGAGTCACAGATTCCACTTAGTCCTAATCCTAAGGACTAAGAGCAGTAGTGATGAAGAACATGATGACGAATTTCAAAAGAATGGAGTGTCACGGTGTCCACTTAGTCCTAATCCTAAGGACTATGAGAGCAACAGTAATGAAGAGCATGATGAAACATTTCAAAAGAATGGAGTGCCATGGTGTCCTCTTAGTCTTAATCCTATAGACTATGAAAGCAGCAGTGATGAAGAGCATGATGACGAATTTCAAAAGACTGGAGTGTCATGGTGTCCACTTAGTCCTAATCCTAAGGACTATGAGAGCAACAGTGATGAAGAGCATGATGAAAAATTTCAAAAGAATGGAGTGTCACAGTGTACTCTTAGTCCTAATCCTATGGACTATGAGAGCAGTAGTAATGAAGAGCATGATGACGAATTTCAAAAGAATGGAGTGTCACGATGTCGATTTAGTCCTAATCCTAAGGACTATGAGAGAAATAGTGATGAAGAGTATGATGAAAATTTTCAAAAGAATAGTGTCACAGTGTCCTCTTAATCCTAAGCCTATGGACTATGAGAGCAACAGCGATGAAAAGCATGATGACAAATTTCAAAAGAATGGAGTGTCATGGTGTCCACTTAGTCCTAATCCTATGGACTATGACAGCAGCAGTGATGAAGAGCATGATGGAAAATTTCAAAAGAATAGAGTGTCACGGTGTCCACTTAGTCCTAATCCTAAGGACTATGAGAGTAACAGTGATGAAGAGCATGATGAAACATTTCAAAAGAATGGAGTGTCACAGTATCCTCTTAGTCCTAATCCTATGGACTATGAGAGCAGCAGTGATGAAGAGCATGATGAAGAATTTCAAAAGAATGGAGTGTCACGGTGTCCACTTAATCCTAATCCTAAGGACTATGAGAGCAACAGTGATGAAAAGCATGATGAAAATTTTCAAAATAATGGAGTGTCACGGTGTCCTCTTAGTCCTAATCCTATGGACTATGAGAGCAGCAGTGATGAAGAGCATGATAATGAATTTCAAAAGAAGGGAGTGCCACAGTGTCCAAATAGTCCTAATCCTATGGACTATGAGAGCAACAACAATGAAGAGCATGATGAAAATTTTCAAAAGAATGGAGTGTCACAGTGTCCTCTTAGTCCTAATCCTATGGACTATGAGAGCAGCAGTGATGAAGAGCATGATGATGAATTTCAAAAGAATAGAGTGTCACGGTGTCCTCTTAGTCCTAATCCTATGGACTATCAGAGCAGCAGTGATGAAGAGCATGATGACACATTTCAAAAGAATGGAGTGTCATGGTGTCCACTTAGTCCTAATCCTATGGACTATGAGAGCAGCAGTGATAAAGAGCATGATGAAAAATTTCAAAAGAATGGAGTGTCACGGTGTCCTCTTAGTGATAATCCAATGGACTATGAGAGCAACAATGATGAAGAATTTAAACTGAATAAAGTGTCACAATGTCCACTTAGTCCTAATCCTATGGACTATGAAAGTAGCAACGATGAAGAACATGATGAAGAATTTCAAAAGAAAGAAGTGACACAGTGTCCACTTCGTCCTAATCCTATGGACTACGAGAGCAGCAATGATGAAGAGCGTGATGAAAATTTTCAAAAGAATGGAGTGTCACAGTGTCCTCTTAGTCCTAATCCAATGGACTATGAGAGCAGTAGTGATGAAGAGCATGATGACAAATTTCAAAAGAATGGAGTGTCATGGTGTCCACTTAGTCCTAATCCTATGGACTATGAGAGCAGTAGTGATGAAGAGCATGATGAAAAATTTCAAAAGAATGGAGTATCATGGTGTCTTCTTAGTCCTAATCCTATGGACTATAAGAGCAGTAGTGATGAAGGACAGAATGAAGCACTTAGCCCTAATCTTAATAACTATAAGAGTAGCAGTGACAAAGGACAGGATGTAGCCTTTTCAGTATGTAAATAGTCACATTTTCAACGAAGTCCTAATTCTATGGACTATGAGAGAAACACTGACAATGCACATGAGGAAGAATATCCAATAAAGATCGAGTCAAATTTTCCATTTAGTCCCAATTCTAAGGACTATGACAGTAGCACTAAAGAAGGGGAAGATGAAGAATATCCTCCAAGTAAGTATTTGAAAAGCACAACTAATCATAGTGTGGATAATGTTTCTCTTAATGATGATGAAAATGCTTATACAAATGATGATCCAATGATGGAGATGTTGCCAAGAAATATTGTATCGAGGAGTAGGAGCAGAACTTTTCATCTCAATGCAAGATGTTATAGTTATACAAGGGGTAAAGTAGAATATCTGACGAGAATAAGTTCTATCAGTGCTCTCATTTCAAGTGAATGTTGTCAAAAAGATTGCTTGAAACATATGGCTTTCAAATTTTCATTAGGGAAAAGGAAGAGATATTTGTCAATGAATAAAATCATGCAAAATTCATATTTAGCTGGGTGCATGCAATCTATATTATCAGGTTATGATTATCATATTGGGTCTTTGTTTATTTGTAGAAAGGCTTTCAAAATGTTTCATTCGATGGGGAATTTTTGTCTCTCGAGAATTCAAAAAAATTTGGAAAAGGATCCCACATTTTATTCAGAAGTATGTCATAAACGATAGTTTGGGCCATTATCAAATAATGTAATGTCATGGATGAAAGATTTATTTTCAAAGCATAGATATTGTATGCCAAATAGAGAGACCATACATATTCCAGATAATTTTTCAAGACGAGAAATCTATAACTTATACAAAGAATATGTAGAAGGTGCTGAGGGACATGGTCGGTTTATTACATATCAATATTTTGTGAAGGTATGAAAGAAATAATTCAACAATGTTCGTATTCCTAAGAAGACAAGGATGGGGATTTGCAGTGTATGTGCTTCTCTTAAATAAAAAATGAACAAATGTGAAGGGTTAGAAAGAGGTAAGCATTCATAAATTTAACTTTTAAAATTGTATAGTCATCAACTATGAAAACATATTTATTAATGGATTTCTTTTATGTTGTGTAGATTCAATTGTAAAAGAACTTCAGGAGCATCACAAACAACAAACAAGTGAAAGGAAAAGTTGTACATGCATCGAAAGAAGTGTTATGATAATCCGAATAAATATTTGGGTTTGATAATTGATGGTATGGACCAGAAGAAAACACTTTTATCACATTTTGTTCGCACACCCAAAAATTTACAGGAGGAAAATTTTATTTAGTATCACATGGTCGGCTGTATGGTCTTCAATGGGAAAATGTTGCCAAGGGTGTACTTCACAGCTCCAAATATTCATAATTATGCAAATCTGACAATAACCATAATTCATTATGTGCTTTCTTATTGGCTGGTAATCTTCCTAAATTATTGTATTTACAATTGGACAACGCTAGCTGTGAAAACAAAAATCTAGTTTTTTTTGGATATCTAAACATACTTGTTGAATTGAGAAATTTTCAGAAGGTAAAAGTTGGTTTCCTTCTTGTTGGTCACACTCATTACCATATTGATCAGATGTTCAGTCGTTTTTCAGTCACATTGAGGAGGAAGGAAGTTGGGAGCTTGCCATCATTAATTAAATGTATTAAGAAATCATATATGGCAGATCCTACTTTTGATGTGTTGGAAGAAACTATTGACATGCAAAGGTTTATTCTAGGATCACATGGTGAGGAGAAATGCATTAAACAACTTAATTACATTAGCTTCCAACATCAATTTCGTATTAAAAAAATTGATGGAAAAACACTAATATGGGGCAAGAAGTATTCAACTACTGCAAAATGGGAACCATCATCAAGGTTGGAATTTTTGAAGTTCATTCCAGATCATCCAATATTTGCATCAAAAGTATTGTTATTACAATCAGTTGGTGAAGTTCATAATATAAGCAGACAGAATAGAGATATAAATTATTCTGATTTCCTAGAAGAAATTAAAAAATGTATTAGATATATATATGAGTATTTTGAAATTGTTGATTCAGTTTGATGGGAGTCATTTTTTCAATAATCAAAGTGATATCATTTCAACAACAACAAATGAAGATATACCTTTGAAAAATCCATTTATTTGGCAACAAAATGTGTCAAATGAACATGAGGAAATAAACATAAATGAACAACAACAATCTCAAGGTATTATTAATTTTTCACAGGTAGAGGAAAGAGAGATGTATATTGGTTCTAGAAGATCTCGTGCACAATGTGAAGCCATGGAAGACCTTTACAAGGGTTCAGTATAGGATATTAAGGAGGGTTGCATGATCACAATGCTAGCAGATGGAGATCCCAATGGCTATCCATTCTGGGTTGCTAAGGTTATAAAGATATTTACAGAAAATGAGGATGTTACAGGTGTTGAAGTACATTGGTATGCTACAAATACACACCCATTCAATGTTGCGTATAAGCCAGAGATGGTAGTTGACAAAAAAATGGCGGAAAGAGAAAAAAAGGGTACAAATATAAATCGATGCCACACAGACATCTTAAAATTGGAGGATGTTGACATACTTGTTTATGACTTCAATTTAACAAAGAGAGGAACTCTTCACTTCAAAATGATAGAGATTCTGAAAAGGTTTTTACCAGAAGGAACAGTGTTGAGATGGGAGTCTCCTAAAACCAGTCGTAGATCTAGAAAAAATTTGAAATCTAAAATGGTGGGAATGCATGTGGACTTAGATGGGGCACTAGTTGATGAAAGAGAAGAATATGGAACATCTTCCTCAGCATCCAGTGATTCATCTGAAGATGTGAATTTTGATGGTGTGCAAGAAAATATGAGTGATTTTGAATAATTGTCTAAGACAGTTTATATAACTGATGTTTGCATTGTATCTTGAAATAACATTTTTTATTTCCATATGGTGTTAAATCAGAAGTTATGAGTCATTTTTATGTTGTTGGATTATATGTCTTAGTTATGATAATTTTATTGTTTAGAATATCTACAATGCAACATTAAATTAGAGATATAATGTATGTTTCATTCAATATACAAATAATGACATTTTGATTAATTTAGTCATGTAATTTGTTCGTAATGTCATGGTTTTTTAATTTTATGGTTGAAAAAATTTCAATTTTTTTGGTATCTAGAATGTTATGGTTGAAAACATGTTGAATTTATACTTAGGAAAGAAAAATGTTATTCTACCAAAAACATTAGCGTGGTATTTTTCCTCATAAACAACTATTTTTCTACACATAGAAATTCGGTTTTACTAGCATTTTTTAAAAATGTTGAAAATTGACCCTAAAAAAATCATGGTTCCAGTATCAACACTTTTTCATTTTGAAGGTGTTTTTTGCATGAAAATTTGGTTTTCACTGCCATTTTTAAAACACATTCAAAATTGACTCTAAAAAAACCATTAAAAAACCATTATTCCAGTGTACACACTTTTCATTTTTAGCACTTTTTTTATGTGTTTTCGGGGTTTTTTTTGCCAGAGTTCTCATTTTGAGTTTATAGTTCCCGTTTCAAAGTTTAGATTGTTTATATTAAAACAACTTAATTTTACAACTTTTTTTTGCAAGGAAAAGAAATAAAACATCACATCTTTTTGGTACTTAAAAAACCACTTCAACTATATATTATAATTCTATAGTGATACCCAACTCTATAGGATTAGAAGTATAAATTGAAATAAAATAAGTAATCGTTATAATAAATAAAATAAGTGGCCATTATTTTTGGACGAGATGTAATGTAATATTTCTTTTTTTAACATTCAAATTACATTAGAAAAATTAAAAAAATAATAATATTTTATAATTATATTCAATTTATCCAGATGTATTTAACATTGGACATGTCAAGATTTGTGAAAGATCAAATTTCTTTCATTCTAAGAGAGGGTTTGCTCTCAGAGATTTTGTTCTCTTTGGTGCTTGGTAGATTTTTGAGTTAAGATAAATCTAAAAAGGTCAAATAATTTTAAAAATTATGTTTTTTATTTATATAATATTTTTCCTTCTTATTTGTGATTTACAACAATAATTAGTTTAGATCCATCTTAACTATCTTAACTCCGCATCTAAGAAGAGCCAAAATATAACAAATCAGTGGGCTCTAAGCGTTTGTCTAATTATTGGGCCCAAAGTATGCCCTAAGACTATCTTTGTTTTGCCAAGGGTATTGGATATTGTAATTACTGATTTCAATTATTGGGCCCAAAGTATGCCCTAAGACTATCTCTGTTTAGCCAAGGTTATTGGATATTGTAATTACTCGAATGCAAGGGTTGGCTAAATTTGGAGAGTCAATTATTAACTGAGTGAAGTTGAGTCAAGTCAAATTAAGTCATATTTTGGGCAAAGTTGAATTTAGTGTGTGGTTGCATGTTGAGCTATTTTGGGCGAAGGTTCATTGTAATCAAGTTAAATCAAGTTTGTGTGATCAACAGAAAAGCCACAACTGGTGTTATTGTTTGTGTTTCCAGTTTGAATTTTTTGTCCTCTACTTTTCGTATAAATTGTATAAATTGATATCGGAGTGAAGTTTCAAAAAGAGAAGAGCTAAAGTCTCCAAGAATATGCAGCTGCAGTTTGTGTGAAAAGTTAAGATTTGTTTTTTTGTTGGGTATATGAGGGAAAGGGCCATAGCCCCTCCACAACTGTTGTAAATCGATCGGGTTGTGATCAATGATACATCAATGATACGAGTTGTGGTCAATGATACGAGTAGCAGTGTGTAAGCTAGTCATCCCATTGTCCAGAGTCACAACCATCGGGTTGTGATCAATGATACATCAATGATACGAGTTGTGGTCAATGATACGAGTAGCAGTGTGTAAGCTAGTCATCCCATTGTCCAGAGTCACAACCCTTGTCATCGCCACAATAGGATTTCGGGAGTAAGAGAGCCTGCACCAATGTTGGAAATAATAATCCCAAACCACGGTTACACTGACAAACACCATGCTTGATTTAGGGAGTAAGAGAGCCTGCACCAATGTTGGAAATAATAATCCCAAACCACCTTAAATACACTGACAAACACTTTATGGTCAACAACTGTACTGTTGTAATTTTGTTTGCAGACAGAAGCGCTGAAGTCAGAAAATAAGTACAACGCAGCTGAAGTCAGAAAATAAGTACAACGCAGCGACATGTCACAGAAGTTAAGGCATTTAATGAAGTTTAGTAAATAAGTATGGGCAAGCATTCACTTCATGACTGTTGCTCACACTCCACAACAACTGCAAGTTCAGAAAACCATTTATTATGTAAAATTGCCCGTGTTGGGTATTAATTATTTGCTTTGTCATGTATTAATGTCAAATTTGTATGTTGAAGTAAATAGGAAATATTGGTAGGCCCGTGAAATACTAAGTTTACTCTGCAACCCAGTGATGCATAAATCAAAGTAAGTTTGGTGTGCTTTTCACTTGGAGTTTGACATATAATATAAAATGTGCCTTGTTGCGTTAATCTTTCACAAGTAAACTTACCGCAACTTCTTTTGTTTTACTCTATTTCTTTTGTTTTACTCTATTTCGCTTTCTGTTTCGCTTTCTGTTTTAATTAAGTCCATGTATAGTTGTGATATCTTCCACGCAACCTATTTCTGAGCCAGTAATTTCTAAATAAGACTCTCACCTCTGCCACGTAAAATTTTTCTAACAACCAACAACTTGCAGAAGGGCCTTCCCATGTGAGTGAGTAATAAGGGATAAGTCATTTTTGATAGTCAAAATTCCAAAGGGTGCGTTTAGGGTTAAATTGAATAAAGGACGAGGCATATATTCTTTTTGAAAAAGAGGACAAATCGAAGTTAAAAAAACATGACATCACCGCATGTGCGTCGGATTTAGAAGGCGGTGTGCAGAGAAGAGAGCTGACAAAAAAATTTAAAAAGATTGTTTTAATAGTGCCGCAGCCACGTCGAGGCTAAAGGGTGTGTTTAGGGTAAATTGAATAAAAGAGCAGGCATATATTCTTTTTGAAAAGGAGGATAGAACAAAGTTAAAAAAACATGACAGTTTGCGGTAAGTTTTTGTTTCATGAAATGTATATTTTGGGCGCGATAGGGAAGATAGTTTTATGCATTCATGAAAGAAATTACAAGGTAGAGGAAAAGCAACAGTGATGGGCAATATTTGGAGAGTCATTTAATTCAGTGACGTTGAGTTAAATTAAGTCATATTTTAGGTAAAGTCTAATTTAATGTACAGTTGCATGTTGAGTTATTTTGGCCGAGTTACTAGTAGAAAAATTCTAAATACTTCAAGTTCAATCAAGTTCATTGTAATCAATTTCAATCAAGACTTTGTTTGATCCCTTGACCATGTTCATTGTAATCAAGTTGAAACAAGTATGAATGTTCAATAAAAAAGTTGCAACTTGTGTTATTGTTTGTGTGAAATCTTGAGTTTTCCTCCTCTCTGCATTCATATACTTCATGAATAGTGTAACAACCCAAAAACATTTAATAAGAGTGAAACCTAACTCCTATAAACTAATAATAGATAATTTAAAATAGCAATATAATTTTCCGAGATAAAAAAATATAAATCAACTTACATTAAAAAAAATAATCCTTAATAAATTTTTTAAATAACAATAATAAATCAAGCTATATTAAAAAAATAACAATAAATAATAATTATACTCACTACTAATTTGACAACTAAATTATAATAAATTTCTCAAACAATATTATAATGTGCCATAATTACTTTAACAACTTAATTATAATAAATTAAGCTATACAATACTATGATGTCCCGATAGTTACTATAGTTTTCATTAAACAATTAAAGTTAAAATGACTTTTTCATGGCGGACGGTAACAACAGCTTTTAGCTCACCCTGATATTGCCCATTTTTTACGTTTGAGTGAAGACTTTGACAACTGAGCTAACACTGTAATTTAATTCTATTATTCCAAGCGACATGAATTTTTTGACAACATAAAATTATCGTCTATTTGCCGAATCTCAATTTCTAATAAAAATTTTCAGATTCCAAATTGTCTTTCGCTACATTTGGGCAACCGAGAACATGAGTAATAACAAAGTTCAAATGCTACTAACCTCGCACGTTTATGCAACTCATCTTTTTATGTTTCGGTTCCTAAATTCTTTTGTAAAACTCGAATTAACAAATAAAACAAATAAGACAGGCTGCAGGGCAGCTATTGTAAAAATCGAATTAACAAATAAAACAAACAAGACAGGCTGCGGGGCAGCTAGTCCCTGCCCTGTCAATAGTCTTACAGTTTCCCAGGAGAGCGAAGCATATTTAGACGTTGCCTTGTCAATAGTCTTGCAGTTTGCCAAGGAGAGCGAAGCATATTTAGACGTTGCTCTGTCAATAGTCTTGCAGTTTGCCAGGAAAGCAAAGCATATTTAAACGTTGTGCCTTTGCATAATTGCCTCTATCAGTGTCGACGGACAGAAATGTTGCGCCCCAAGGTTGTAACGAAGATTATGGCATCGTTACTTGCCAACTTGCAGCAAACTGACATTCAGTATGTATGTAAGGAAATATAAATATTAAAATTGTTGAAAATGAGTTATGACGTGGCCAAAGCAATGTGGACAGTTTTCATGTGAGTAAGAATATGAAAGTTTTTTTACATAAAAATTTAAAATAAATAGTAATATGACAGCATGAGAATCACAATGACTAGTTCAATATGAGCCGTGAAAAATGAGGGGAGCTACTCAAATGACGCTCCCCTAAAGGCAGGTAAATTTGGTGAAAACAAATGTTGTTTTAAATACACCACCATAAAGCCGTAGGCGCACGTAAATTCAGTGGACACAAATGTTATTTTAAAAAATAATTACTGTGAACTGTTCAGGTGAGTACAATACTTGAGTGTTTTCTTCAGACAAGGCAGATGCCTATTATGTACGACTCAGTTCCTAATTTTTGTTGCAAGTGCATTGACAATACTGCAGAAGGATAAATCATTAATACCTTATAAAACAATCTTCCTGCAGTAGTTGAAGGGTCCATTATCTGTAGCAACCACATATTGTATGTAATGTTGAGAAAATGAAGTAAGCCAACTGATATTGAATTTGTAAGAACTTTTAAATATCGGTATTGCATAACTCAGAAATCAGACAGAAGAAATTTTTAAGATTCGATCTTGCAGATATGGTGATTCATTACATTATCCATGAACAGATCCAATTGAAAAAAAAAGATGATTGAAATGCAACAAATTCATTATGTCAATTTCGAACATTCAATCTCAGGAAAGCCTTCATTGGATGGGAGTCCAGAAGTCAGGTGATTAGTTTGGCCTTAGGGAATAGCCAAGCATCAAATTGAGGGACACAGGGAGGCACATCGCTCCTAATCTCAGCGCTTTAATTTATCAATATCTCAATCTGTTAGAGCTCCGTTTTGGTTACAGCAAGATAGCAAGAAGAAATCAGTGGAATTTATGTGTTCTTACAATCATAAAAATATAATTGATTGAAATGTAATTAGTCAAAAATATAGAACACAGAAGCATTGAATTATTATTTTTCTCGATTTTGTAATATTCACCTAAATCGCTATTCACGATTCATGGAATTCTGATTACATGGAGTTGAACACAATGGAACCAAAGCTGCGTTGGGGGATGAACAGGATGGTTGGTTTCCCGTAAAGGAAAGGAGGCACGAGGTGCGTTTCAGGTTGGAGTGCAGACCAAGCGTCTCCAGAACTGCTAGAAGCGACTGTAAGTTCGAATGACTATCCAAAAATTGAATTTAGCCAAGCCGCACTCAGCCCTGTCACTGCAATTCACAAACAAAACCGACATTAATCTCGACTGGCACGAACAATTGCAGAACTATGGAAAATAAAAATAATTGTCATCAAGAAAAAGGTTGGCAAAAAATGAAATGAAAATGGCAAGCAGACACATATACATACTCTGTTTTTGCGTGTTGAAGGCTGCAAGGTGTTGTAGAAGAGCTTGCGAAATAGCTGCCGTTGTTAAGATGATCCAAGAAGAGGAAAACTGAGTCAATGCTGTGGGGAGGCATGGGTGTGATGATATAAGAAGGAATGGAGGTGCATTAGGTTGACACCACACCAATACATGCACAGAGCCATCTGTGCACCTGATGTACTGATTTGGTGGTGTGTCATGTGATATATTAATTAAATAAACATTACCAAACATTACCAAGTATCCACATAACATTTAATGTTTATTGATTAATGCTAGCATTAGTTTCCATGTTCAGAAAATTCATTGAATCCATAAGTTAAATGAAGATTTATCCTAAGTTTGCCCAGATCCTGGCCTCGATATGAGGCCAAATAAGATCGTTAAAATTCTTAGTGGTCGAAATAGCGATAGAGATTTCGTATTGGTTAAAAAAAAGTGATTTATGAAATATAAACTTGAAACTTAGGTTAATGAATTCCGTTCTTTATGGATTCTCGCGTCAAACTAATTGTAACCGACCAAAACCGATTACTATAATCCCTGCCAGGCCCGGAGGGCAGGGACTAATAATGATAACAGGGAGCACGTCCAACCGCAGGTCCTACCACATTTATCAATTCACAAGTTTGGTATCGTTCGAGGGTCCTGCCGGACAATCAATTCACAGGTTTGGTATTCTCCACTCTGTAAATACTTTGTCTTTGTGGACAAAATTTACCAAACGCGGCGAAGGACTCAGACGACAGGACCAAAACGCCGACAAATTGCTTGATATCTACGAATCCCTACAAACATCAAAGTGCAACATAAGAAGGTGGCAGTCAGCGTTTGCATTATGTATAGCAGCCTCACGCATTCCACATGCATACCTCTTCTAAAAAATCCAAACATTACACCTCAGCTGAGCCGTGTCCAATCCGCCCTTCTCCAATGCCCATATATACACTCTTAGCTCCTGGTGCTGCTGTGGAGGTGACTCCAGAGGCAATTAGTACTTGTAGCCAAAAATTGAATTAATATTTATCTACAAAAATTCAATTGCAGAGGAGGTGAAATGTGGAGGAGGACATGCATGACAATGCAAGGACTGAGAATTATGTTGGTCATTCAGGCTCTGTTGATAGTTAATGTTATGTTGGATTAGTTTCAGAACACCAGATGTACGAAGGCAGATGGGAGATTCTATTGCAAAATGCGGGGGTTTCTGCAATGCATGTGATGTTCACCCACACCAATAAGCTCCTTATTTTTGATCAAACTCTGGCTGGTCCTTCGCAGATCATGAGAACAGACCCACCCTGCAACAGCGCCACCGCTGCCGCCTCACAAGATTATTGGGCACATTCCATCGAGTACGACATCTCCACTAACAGGGTGAGGCCACTGCACGTGCTCACCGACACTTTCTGTTCTTCGGCCGCCTTCGCCAGCAATGGCACACTCATTCAGACCGAAGTTATTCATTATTTTTCCCCCTGTTCCGATGCGACCTGCAACTGGATCGAATCACCGGTGGCCCTCACTGCCAACCGATGGTACGCGTCCAACCAGATATTGCCCGACGGTCGGGTCATTGTCGTAGGGGGGCGCAGATCCTTCCATTACAAATTTGTTCCTAAATACCCCTCTGACTCGACCTTCCAGCTTCCGCTTCTGGCGAAGATCAACACCATGGGAAAGGAGAACAATCTGTATCCATTCCTCCATCTCTCTTCAGACGACAATCTCTTCATTTTCACCAACAAGGATTCCATCCTCTTCGACTACAACAAAAATCAGGTAATCAAAACTTTCCCCCACAATGCCAGGTGGTGACGCCCAGAACTATCCTTCGTCTGGTTCTTCCGTCATGCTTCCGCTCGAGTTCGCTAATAGTTTCCAGAAGGTTGAGATTCTAGTCTATGGAGGAGCCCCCGATGGAGCTTTTATAAAGGCTACCACGAACCAGACTGTAATGCCTTAAGGCATTTGCGACGGGCGGGTGCTGGGCGCCGGGCGCCCGGGTGCGCCGCACGTCGGGCAGGTGTGCACGACCACACGAAGGGGACTTTGCACAAAATGCGACAATACTATGGACTGCAATGCGACGTTACACCGAACAACATGCGAACCAATGACACTTATGCGACTAAGTGTTGGGAGGTTTATACCCGCGTTGGAAGGAGGCTTGCACGATGGCAAGGCCGACATACAATGAAGGCATTTGGGGTGCGTTATGGCGGATTGGGGGTCGGCCAAGGGGCTGCCACCCACAACATAACCCACGCTTGGAAGCTTATATATGTGTGACCATGAGAGCTCATTTGAACCTGAAAGATCATCGAACTCACTCGTATTCTTCGCAAAGGCAAGTAGGAAGTGCGCACTTGGAAGGAGATGTGCACATCTCATGCGAACTAACCTTTGGTGACTTGTACGCTTGGGTTGAGACTTGGAAATAAGTCGAAGGTTGATGTTACACTGAAATTTGTCACCTTGACTATCTGCAGATAATATGGCTCCATCAATAGCCATATCATCCTCCTTGTCAAGCCTTATACCTCTACTCTTCATGTCAAACTTCAAAAAAGAGAGAAAGTCAGTTAAAAACATGTTTATCTCTGGGTACGCAGGTTCTCTCTACCTTTCCTGCGTGTACGCACTCCAAGCATACTGTACCTACGTACTTGTACGCTCTGTAAGCTAAAGGATGGGTGCGTACCCCTGTAAAGGTCAAAAGGCACGAGTTTCATCTTTAAAAAGTTACTTGTGGTCACTTCTAGAGCCTTCTAGAAGAGTGTTTGACGTGTATTGAGTGCCTCCAGATGGTTCATGCATCCCTATGATAGAGGAGCTTATCCCATCAAGAGAGGAACTACCCCATCAAAAAGAGGGAGTATCCCATTGATGTTGGAACTGAATAACCTCTTCTAGAATGCTATAAATACAGGCATTGGGCCAAAGGAGGGGAGGTTGAAAGCTGAACATTCTATAAGGTAAATGCTGCTGGAATTA
>APFE030163693.1:27752-52282 GCA_000404065.3 Pinus taeda
ACCTCCAAATGTTTCTTTGGAGTACAAGAGGTGGAATATTTGGGTCATATTGTATCTCATGAAGGTGTTAAGGTAGACCCTAGCAAAATTAAAGCCATTATGGAATGGAAAATCCCCACATCCATAAAACATCTGTGAGGATTTCTCAGGTTGACAGGGTATTATCACAAGTTTGTTAAGAATTATGGGATAATAGTAGCACCTTTAACAACATTACTGAAGAAAGATGCATGTTCTTGGACTCTAGAAGCAACGAAAACCTTTGAACATCTTAAAGAGGCAACGTGCCAAGCCCCATCTTAGCTATGCCATACTTCAAAAAACCTTTATTGTGGAATGTGATGCCTCATGAAATGGAATTGGTGCTCTTTTAATGCAAGAAAAAAGACCCATTTCTTTTGAAAGCCATCCAATCAAAGGAAAGTATTTACACAAAGCTATTTATGAGAAGGAAATGTTGGCAATACTACATGCACTGAAGAAATGGTGACCTTACCTAATGGGAAGACACTTCAAGGTAAAAATCGATCATGATAGTCTTAAATACTTTTTAGAATAAAGATTATCTTCAAAAGAGCAACAAAAGTGGGTCACAAAGATGTTGGGTTATGAATTTGAAATCATCTACAAAAAAGGGAAGCAAAATGTTGTTGCAGATGCACTCCCAAGAAAGGATGAGGATGTGAAAGCATTGCTTTGTGCCATTTCTATTATCCAACTAGATTGGATAAACAAAGCAAGGGATGAATGGAAGAATGACGAAGAAGTGTGGGAACTCATTCAAAAGTTGCAACAAGATCCCAATACATTTAGTTGGAAAAATGACTCATTATGGTACAAATATCGCTTATACCTTTGTAAGAATTCCCAACTCAAACAAAATATTCTTCTGGAATTGCATCACTGTCCCTTAGGAGGGCATTCATGATTTTTAAAAACTTGCCACAGGGTTAAGAAGGATTTTTTTTGGGATGGCCTTAAATATGATATTCAAAAATTTGCGGTGGAATGTTTGGTTTTCCAACAAAATAAAGTTGAGACAATTAAGACCCCATGTCTATTACAACTTTGTTGTAGTGGCTACAACCACCCTGCAAAATTTTGGCTTAGCTTTGTTTTGGAGCCTCCCTACCAACCTTTCATAGCAACATGTCTTGCTTTGTCCAGTACACAAGCTTCAATGATTTTCTTGCAGAAAGGCAGCCTGTCTATCAGATCTTGGTGCATTCCCCTCACAGGTTGTTTCTATGGACTTGGTCTAGTAGGAGGTTGAGAAGCTACTTCAAGAAATTGCAAAATTCTTGAGGGAAACCAACCTTCCCTCCAGAAATTATGCAATTAAGTCTGGCAGCCTGCTAGGATCCATAATTGTGCAATTCTGCCAGAAAGGCTTCATCTAGAAAATTGTGAAATTCCTAGCAGGGCTGCTCAGCCCAGGAATTTCACAATCCTAGGCAGTGATCAGTTGCTCTACCCAAAAATTGCACAAATCTCTTGGGCATCTAGCCCAACTCCCTTCCAAAATTGTGCATTGTCTCCTAGTAGTTGATCAGCCTCTTACATGTATAGTTGAGTTGATCGGTCGAGCAAAACCGATTTGCATGCATGGGCTACCTCTCCCAAGGCAGCATGCAAAGGCATCCCTTGATTCATGGATCTACTTTTAGCAGCCGAAGGTTGCATGTAAGGATCATTTCAGAAACCTCCCACCAAGAGTCTCTCTTCCTAGA
The DNA here is from genome assembly GCA_000404065.3 of Pinus taeda. Classification (NCBI taxonomy): domain Eukaryota; kingdom Viridiplantae; phylum Streptophyta; class Pinopsida; order Pinales; family Pinaceae; genus Pinus; species Pinus taeda. Next base: position 29,483 of record APFE030163693.1, read on the forward strand.
TTTGTGGCATACGTGTCACATCTTCAATTCTATCAAAAATCATGAACCGAACACTACAGATCTTATTTCTCACATCAACCTTGCAGCTCTGACATCCCACATCGCATCAAGGAGTCGTCGGCACATTCACCTCAGCTGTTTTGGGGTAAGCCCACCTTCCATGTCTTGTGTTGCATTTCTAGCGCTTTTTGTGTTTCGCTTCGTATGAGTTCTATCTTCTTGATTTCAGTGAGCTCTTGCCGTCGTTTTGATACATACTAGCTTGTATTAGCACTGTTTCAGTTTTCATTAACATCTCACTGTTATCGCATGCATGAAACTATTTTTCATGAACTGTCAACGATTCGGAGACTCGCCTCACCCACATGCATGTTGTTCTATTTTATGAATCTATCATTCGCAATTTGCATGCACGATCATTCACTTATGCTCACACTCAGTATCACCATGCATTGACATTCACATTTGCTTTCAGTTGCCCATCGAAGGGTTTGGGCAGCCTTGGCCCAAACTTTGCCTCACCAAGACAACATTGCGCAATCCTGAAAAGGAAGGCTCTGTCTTCCTCTCAGGAATTGCGCATTTCTGCCTAATGACTGTCCTCCAGTGTTACATTGTGCAATTTTGAGGGACAATGGCTGCTGGCCCAGAAAATTGCGTAATGCATTCACTGAGCCTGCAACCATTGCTAGCTGAGATTGTAGTCAAAATCTAGGTTGGATAGTGCATTGCGCAGTTCCAGCAGTCAGTTAGCCTCCTGACATCTCGAACTGTGCCTTGCACAGTCTTGGTAGTCAATCTCTCGACATCCTGATGGAAATTGTGCAACCTTCATGATCAGTGACACAGGTATGTTGCAAGTCAGTTTTCAAGTTCATTTTGGTTTTCGACTTTAAGATTTCTTGCCATGAGTTTTCCCATGTATCCAGGTATCATAGGTGTTCATCTACCTCTCAAAAACATAGGTACAATGGTTTCCAAGAGAGCAAAGTCAAAGACACCGTTCAGAGCACACTTGGGGATGCAGTCGATCAATTGTCTATGAACTTTCCTACCCATGAAGACATCAAGTTGTTTGTAGACAAGGACATCAAGGTATTACGAAATCAACATCACAATCAGAAGCACCATGAAAAATAGCTGAAGGCATCATATTGGATGCAATGAATGCAAGAGGAAGGTTGTTGACAACATAAGGGCGGAATAAACTTGTAAGCTCAAGCAGATCCACTTGTGATAAATGAAACATTGGAGACTCAGGCTATAACGTGACTGCGCAACATGAAGATCATGTGAAGGTAGAGAACAGAACAGAAAAAGAGTTGCATGTGCTTAAGTAGCAACTCAAGGAAGAACAGGAGCTGCATAGACAAGAGAACAAGTTGTAGCAGGAACAGAGACAATAGGGGGCAAAACATGCACAGACGGATGAAACTGCTCCCATACAAGTTATAGATTCATCCCAGTAGCTGGCATGGAGCAGACATGGTGAGTGGTGTTGTTGATTGCATGTAAGGGAATTCAGCAACATGCATGTCATTGTACGCATGCATGCGATTTAACCCATTTGGCACACTCACCAAGGAAAATATAAGAAGCAAGTCCAACTGGAGCTGAACATGTAGTTGACAGTTGATGCACATGACCACCAACACACGCTGGAAGATTAGCACGGACACTATGCATCAGTGTGTTGCCAGTTCAGCCGCACCTAAGGAGACCATGTGCATGCTAGCATACAAGTTGGATGGAGGAACCATACCAATGCACCCGGATGCAACAGAGGCAAGATTTCGCTTCAACAAGATGTTATCATGGAGTGCATGCACACCATCAAGACCGACCAAGCTTTGCATCAGCTCACCACCTTTACCATCACAAGCATGTCAAAGATTTTGTCTCACCACAACGGACCGAGTGTCAGTGATGTCTTGCATGGACTGCTCAAGCCATTTTGTCTAACATGGGCACATGTGAATTTTAATGTAACGTCTTGTCAAGTGGAAGTTCAATGTCAATTTTTGGATGTAACAGTCATAGAGTAGATGAAGAGTCATGAGGGTAGATGAACTATCACAAAGGGGAATGTCAAGGGTCACCCCACCCTTTGCTATAAATAGAACCTTATAACTCATTGTAAAGGCTTTTGGTCAGCCAATCTTGCGATAAGACTCTCTTAGAGAGAGATTGGACAATATTGGAACAAGCCTTGGCTTCTCCATTGCAGAGAGCTAGTACATATCTTTGGAGGAGCAGGCAGTTGTGGCTGTAACGTTCCGCTATTGGAACTAGTGGTTGGACATGGTTGTATTATATGACTGGAACTTACACTTCTTAATATAACAGAGCCAACACGTTTCATGCATATGTTGTATTGTATTCTATGCTATCTGGTTTACTCTGAATGATATATGTATTTGCTTTCTTACACATGCATGTCTGGACTATTCTATATAAGTATGTATGAATCTTTCTAAAATGTGTTGTTGGTTTAACCATCACTTTGGATTTCTCACTAACTTGCTTTCCATATTGTGATGCATATTCGCTCGTGTGTTCCCTTCCAAGCCGAGTACTATTACAGGTTTCCAAGGGGTGCACTCACCTCACCTTCAGTTTGTTAGAACCTCTCATGCACTTTCCTTGTCTTAATGCAATTATCACACCTTTGCTACCAACAAAGTTATCTTACTTACCTCTCTGCAAAATTGCGGTTAAAGAATTACCGTACGACCCACTGCTAGGACTCCTACACCAAATGGTCTGAGGTCTAATTGGGACTTCTTACCAGGGAGATCCCCTGACATGTTGATGGGTCCAGCACTATCAACATTTCTAGCGCTAGAAGGAGGGCCAGATGACAAGCTGTGTCCTCTCATCTTGTTTTGAACCTTTGCATATTTATCATGGATTATTTTACTCTTCTCCCTCCACGATGTTTTTCGAATCACGAAGATGTCACCATCACGAGGGAGTTTTTCGATCACTTGTCCACTTACACGTATGATGGTGAAGGTGAAGTGGCCTGGCTTGGTTTCTTACATGACTTTCTTTCCATTCTTCATGAGGAAGATGGGTGTTTTGATGAATAGGCTAGCTTGCAACTTGCAAACACACTTCACGAATCTCCACATCGGTGGCTCTACAACCTACCGGCTGACAGTGTGCACTCACTTGATCACTTCTATGATCTAATTGGAGACACTTTCCATCATTTTGATCTCGACCATCTTGACCAAAAATTGTTACAACAATGGAAGGCTCCGCATGAATCGACTATGGATTTTTGACAGCGCTTCTGTGACTTGCAGTTTCAAGCTCCAAAGAGCTAGATGAAATTTTCTATCTTTGGGACTGGTTCAAGTATTGTGTTAAGAAATATGCTCGTCCCAAGAAGAAGTTTGAAATCAAGCCTCACTCCGTATTCTTTAGTGATGGAGCTATGCAATCCCAGATGGATGCGGTCACTATCACAAGTGAATGTCTGCCATCCCCTCATCAAACAACTCCACCACTGCAGAGTGATGTTGAGGATCATGCTCACACACCTGTTTAGCTATCACATCCTCCCAGCATCACTTCACTTAATTTTCGTGCAAATTTGGTTGTGAGTCCATCGAGTTTTCATATGCATTTTGTTCCACAACCTCCATCTTCACACTCGGTTGTTCCTCCAGATGATATTGTCTTGTGTTCTTCCATTCCGGACTCTACACTTGTTGTGAACGAGGAACAAGCCACTGACAGAGTTGGTGTTGCACAACCAACATGCGTTGTCATTCATGAAGAGGATGAGTGGGAGATTGAGCATCAATAGTCCATGAAGGATGACCCCCTTCTATACAGAGAGGATAAGTTATTCATTGAAAATTCACTTGATTTTTCATCTGCATTTTTCAGAAACATAGAGGATGAATTTGTTCGCTTTTCATCTACCCCTCTGTTTGATTCATCAGATCATGAGGATGCTGATGAAAACATTGATTTTTCTGATCGTGGCTGTCGTGATCCATTCACTTCCATATTCGATCACCGACATGATTCTATTGTAGTTGATTTTTCGAAGCCACCAGTTTATGATGATCTATTTGATGATGAAGATGAAACACCCAAGACTGTCAAGGAACTTCAGTGCAAGCTAATGGTTATGTCAAGCCCTTGCTGTCCCGAGGCTGGTTTCACTTCCAATCAGGAAACTGTTCAATCACCCTAGGCTCCTCATCGCTCATCTGTATGCATTGAAGATCAATATCACACATAGATCATGCTTCCTCCACTCATACTGCATGATCCTGTCGCTCATGCATTGGAGGAATCTTACATTGCAAGCACACATGCACGACGCAAGTTATCTTAGTTTCTTTCATTTTCTTGCATGTCATAGTCAAGAGTGTGCATAAGCCTCAAAGGTGCACGCAGTGTCACACAACACTGTGATAAGCCCACAGACTGCTTGCCATGCACTTGTACTCACTCATGTTCTGTGGGCACTTTGAAACACGAAGTGTGGTTGTCTTCATTGTTATATCTTTCTCGCTTGCTGGTTTGCACAATTGGGTTGCTCACAGACCAAGTCTTCACCAACGTGGGTCAACCAATGCGATAGTGTTTGCATTGAAAATATCACTTCACGTGATCAGGCCCATGCACCGTTAGCCTATGAGTAGGAGTATTGTTTGCTTTTAGTTGTTTGCTTGCATGCTTGTTTGCTTACTTTATTTTCTTGTTTGTTTGTCTGCTTTCTTGTTTGCTTACTATTAAAATTGGAAACTATGGCTAAACTCCATGTGGGTCATCTTATTCATGGCTGATAATATTTTAATTAGATTCCTCTCGTCAAGAGGTGTAGGATTGATCTAAAGATCATCCGATTCCGATAAGTATTTATGGAGATATGAATTTATTTTGATCATGGAATAATTATCAAGCCAACCTGCAAGTCATGTAGGCCCAGAAGCCCAACACACGCATCTATTCATCATCAACATTTGTGTATAAATACAGGAGGCCTTTTCCTCATTGGCACATTGATTATCTCATCTCTCTCTCTCTCACCCGAGCCGAAAAAGGTCATTTGAAATCCTAGACTAGTGTGCGGCGAAAGCTTGCACTGGTGCGCAGTGAAATCTTGCACTGGTGTGCGGCGAAATCTTGCATTGGTGCGTGGTGAAATCTTGGACTGGTGCATGGTGAACGACCCACCAATGGAGACTTAACAAGTTCGATCTAGGGCTTGCTGCCCTAGTTCAGGGTTGATCTAGGGTGTGCTGCGGTTGATATAAATAAGATCTTTGTATTATTTCTCTCTGCTGAATTATTGAAGATAAAAGAAGATTTGATCAAAGGGTTTCCCCATATTGGGGTTTGTCCTTAGCTAGCTACCACATCTTGTGTCTCTTGTCTTGGCTTATTTTCTGTCGATTGTTTAATGTTCTATATGTACTTTACTTTATGTACATGTGATTGCTAATCTATGGATAATAATAAGAAAGATAAGTAAACTGCTCTAAGCATAGAACATACCATAACTTAACATGGTATCAAAGCTGAGGTGAAGACAAAGCCTGAGCAAGAGTAAGAGAAATCACTGAAGAGAAGATTGGCAAGGCTATCCTAAAAGAACTATGGGGTCCTCAACACTCTTCCTTGCCGAAGACAAGCTTTGTGAGAAAGCTGACTATCACAGATGAAAGATTTCTCTCGATCTAACCTTAAAAGATCAAGGAGTGTTAGACCATGTGAGAGGTAATATTGTTGAGCCTCCATCAAATGCTCCAATTGCTACTAGGAACAAATGGAAAACCAGCGAAGTCAAAACAAGGAAGATCATCCAGCACTCTATCGACAAGTGCTTGGTGGCCCACATCTCTGACTTGAACACCTCCAAGGAAATCTACAATAGACTGATGAGTTTATTTAAAGTTAATGATGCAAATCAAGTCTTGTTTCTTAGAAATAAGCTGAAGGAAATTAAGAAGGGCAAAGATGAGAGTATGCAAGCATACTTCTTAAGAATCTCCGAGATTAGGAACGATCTCCTATCTATTGGGGAGATTATTACTGATAGGGAAATGGCACTCACGACTCTTAGAGGATTACCATCCAAATGGTACATGTTCAGGACTACTCTTCTCAAAAATAATGTAATTCCTGGTTTCGAGGAATTAATGGCAAGATGCATTCAAGAGGAAACAAGGATATAAGAGCAAGAAATGCCCATGCCTAAAGGTCCTCCTACTGCCTTTTCTTCTCATGCTAAGAAAAGAAATAATTCTGGGGCTAAATCAAAAGGAAAGGCTGGACCTAAGGGTGGAAGAAAAGGACGATGTTACATTTGCGATAAAGCAAATCACTATGCAAGGGAATGCCCTGATAGAAGGGACTCACACCAAGATGATGATCAAAATCCATCTCATGGAAATCAAAGGAATGGCAAATCTAATAGCAAAAGTAAAAGGAGTGCTGGAAATCAAGGAAGAGGACTATCATTCAAGAAGGCTATAAATTCCAGGTATGAATTTAACACTGTTGACAATAAGCAGGATGAATATTACCCTATCTACCTCTGCTCCTTCAGACTCACTAGGAATTTGGCTTATTGATAGTGGTGTCTCAAGGCACTTCACTGGTTGCAAAGAAGTTCTTCATAATCTGATAGAGAAAGAAACTAACCTAGAAATTGTCCTTACAGATAATATGAAATATCCCATGAAAGGTGTAGGCAATGTCTCTCTTAAATTGAATCAAGGTAATACAATCCACTTACAGGATGTATTATATGTAGTTGACCTCAAAAAGAACCTGGTGTCTATTTCGGCAATGGAAGACAAAGGCTACAAGGTGCCTTTCATCGATGGCAAGGTACGTGCATGGAAAAACAATATTAAATATGCCTTCACTCTTGGGTTTCGATTTGATTCATTATATCAGGTCGGAGGAAGTCCACTAGGTGTAATGTCTTGTGACACATCTCAAGACTTGATCAAGAATCAAATCGAAAAGAAGATCAAGATATTAAGGACTGATAATGGTACTAAATATGAATCTAACGAGTTTCATGACTTTTGTAAAGAGGTTGGCATTAAGAGGGAGACTACTACACCATATACTCCTGAATAGAATGGTGTGGTGGAAAGGAAGAACCATATGATTGTAGAAGTTGTCCATGCCATGCTCCATGATCAAATACTTCCAAAGTTTCTATGGACCGAAGCTGCAAAAACCACCGTATATGTACAAAACCAATGTCCTCATCAAGCATTGGGTTCCAAGACTCCTGAAGAAATGTTCACCAGTAAGAAACTTGACGTATCTCATTTTAGAATTTTGGGAAGCCCTATATATTTTGATGTGTTGAAATAAAAAAGGAATAAATTGGGTGCATTTGGAAAGAAAGGAATTTTCGTGGGCTATGGTGAAAATACTAAGGGCTATAGAATCTATGTAGCCGGTCAAAGGGAAGTCGTGATTAGTCATGATGTCACCTTTGACGAAGATATGGCTCTTAGCAAGGTGGACATTCTTCCAACTTTGAGGAGCTTTCAAGAAGCCGACACCAGGGAATCGAAAGAAAAAGATGATGAAACAATGCTTGATGTGGAAGAACCCATGGATCCTATGGATCCACCTGAGCCTTCCTCTTCTAGGAAGAGGCCCTCTTGGCTTAGGGGGCTGCTCGATGATGCTGAAGGACACACTGCATCTCGAGGAACCTTCCTTGAAAGTAAGAAACCTAATAGGTATCAAGGATACCTGACCATCATGAGCACGATCATACAAAAGGAGCCTTCATCATTCTCAGATGCCATCAAGCATCAAGTATGGAAGGATGATATGACCAAAGAATATGAGTCTATTATGAAGAATGATGTCTGGGAAGTAGTTCCCAAACCCCAAGACAACACAGTTGTCACTTCTAAATGGCTCTACAAGATAAAGCATGCAGCAGATGGAAGTACGGAAAAGTATAAGGCTCATTTTGTCGCTTATGGCTTCTCCCATAAGGAAGGTATAGACTATGACGAGATATTTGCACCTGTTGCCAGATCTACCACCATCCGCTCGATCATAGCCCTTGTGGCTTCACAAGGATGGAACCTACATTAGATGGGTTTCAAGACTGCATTCTTGCATGGTTCGATCAAAGAAGAGGTCCACATGGAGCAAAATGAAGGATTTGAGATTTATGATCGAAAAGCTCATGTATGCAAGTTGAAGAAGGCCCTCTATGGGCTAAAGCAAGCACCCCAAGCATGGTATGAGAGGATTGATAGCTACTTGATGAAGTTGGGATTCAGTAGGAGTGAAGTCGATCCTAACCTTTACTTTAAGGTTGAAAATGACAAACCTCTCATACTGGTACTATATGTGGATAACCTCTTTCTAACTGGTGCAGAACCTCTCATTCACAAATGTAAGAGGGAGTTGGCTTCTGAATTTGAAATGAAGGACCTAGGACTGATGCACTATTTCCTAGGACTTGAAGTGTGGAAAAAGCCAGGGGAAATTTTCCTATCTTAAGGAAAATATGTGGTGAAGATATTGGAAAGATTCGGTATGGTGGACTGCAAGCTTGTAACTACCCCGATGGAGCTTGACTTCAAGAAGTTAAGTCGTAGTGCTGCTAGACCTGTTTTACGAAATGCCACCGAGTATCGACAACTCGTCGGAGCATTAATGTTCTTAGTGAACTCCCATCCAAATATATGTTTTGTAGTGAACACATTAAGTCAACATATGGTTGAACCTCACCACATACATTGGATTGGTGCCAAGAATTTGTTAAGATATCTTCATGGCAAAATTACATATGGGTTAAGATGCACTGCCGGAGATGTGAGACTACTTGGATACACTAATGCAGATTGGGCAGGTAGTGTGGTGGATCGTAAGAGCACTTCCAGGTGTTGTTTCTCCTTGGGATCTGCTTTTATATCCTGGATGAGTAGGAGGCAGAAGTCAGTGGCTTTGAGCACCACCGAGGCAGAGTATATTGCTGCTAGCATGGCCTCCTGTGAGGTAGTCTGGTTGCGAAAGCTCTTCAGTGAGTTGTTTGGATTTACATTGGATACCACCGTGATCCTATGTGACAACCAGAGTGGGATTCGTTTGTCAGAGAATCCTGTATTTCATGATCGATCCAAGCATATTGATATCACGTACCACTATATTCGAGATATGGTGCAGGGAGGAGCAATAAGGCTCCAACATATCGGTATAGATGAATAGGTCGTCGACATTCTGACAAAGCCCTTAGGGAAGGTCAAATTCCTGACTTTCTGAGAATAACTTGGTGTCGTTCAAAGACCCTATGAGGAGGGTATTGTATGATGTATTGAGCTCTAGGAGCTCTAGGGGGGGGGGGGGGCGGGCTACTTCTTGGAGCAACATATGAGCACAGGGTGACTCACCATCCCTTGGTGGTGTAAGTGACACCCTGTGGAAACTATGTAGTAGGATGATTAGTTCTCCTGTGAGGTCTGGATGATGTGTTCTCCATGACGATTGTGTAGCAGGATGATTAGTTCTCCTGTGAGGTCTGGATGATGTGTTCTCCATGATGATTGTGTAGAAGGATGATTAGTTCTCCTGTGAGGCCTGGATGATGTGTTCTCCATGGCGATTGTGGACAAGATGATTCACTCTCCTATGGATAGGATGATTTGCTCTCCTGTGGACAAGATGATTCACTCTCTTGTTGGACAAGATGATTCGCTCTCTTGTGGGATAGGATGATTCACTCTCCTGTGGATAGGATTGATTAGTTCTCCTATCGAGGCATCCTACCCATGTAGTCTGGGACTCATGGGAAGTACCTCTCATCTGATCAATGAGTAGGGAAATGAGGATAGGGACCATAGTAGTACCAATGGATGCATCGTTGTATCTATTGTATTCCCTATGCTAGGATGACCTACATTGATCTGGGATCAATGATACTAGTTTGGGACTAGTGGTAGGAGTTATACCCATTATGACACGGACTTTGGATCGGTTGAGAACTGGTCTGGGACCAGTGGTACACACTCTGAGACTGACTTTGAGTCAGTGGAGGATGATACTAGTCTAGGACCCGTGGAAGGAGTTGTACCCACTACGACACTGACTTCGGGTCGGTTGAGGACTAGTTTGGGACTAGTGATACACACTCTGAGATTGACTTTGAGTCAATATGATACATCCTCGATCATTTCTTCTTCTTCATAATTCGAACAAAGCAGAGCAAAACAGAACAGAGCAGAGCAAAGCAGATCAGAACAGGGCAGAACAGAATAGAGTAGGGTAGGCAGGATAGAGTAGAGCAGAGCAGGGGTCAAGTTGTATAGGGCAGTGCATTTGATGGATGAACAATAGCGACCGACAGACGAATTTTAGATGGAGTTATCCCTAGTAAAGAGGGAGTGTTAAAATTTTCAACTAGGGCCAAACTCCTTGTGGGTCATCTTATTCATGGCTGATAATATTTTTATTAGATTCCTCTTGTTGAGAGGTGTAGAATTGATCTAAAGATCATCCAATTCTAATAAGTATTTATGGAGATATGAATTTATTTTGATCATGGAATAATTATCAAGCCAACTTGCAACTCATGTAAGCTCAGAAGCCCAACAGACGCATCTATTCATCATCAACATTTGTGTATAAATACAAGAGGTCTTTTCCTCATTTGCACATTGATCATCTCATCTCTCTCTCTCACCAGAGCCAAAAAAGGTCGTTCGAAATCCTGGACTAGTGCGCGTGAAATCTTGCATTGGTGCACAGCAAAATCTTGCACTGGTGCGTGGCGAAATATTGCACTAGTGCGCGACAAAATCTTGCACTGGTTCACAGCGAAATCTTGCACTAGTGTGCTGCGAAATCTTGCACTAGTGCATGGCAAAATATTGGACTGGTGCATGGTGAACGAATCACCGGTGGAGACTTGATAAGTTCAATCTCGGGTTTGCTACCCTAGTTCAGGGCTGATCTGGGGTTTGCTGCTGCTAATATAAATCATATATTTGTACTATTTCTCTCTGCTAAATTATTGAATATAAAAGAAGATTTGGTCAAGGGGTTTCCCCATATTGGGGTTTTCCCCTAGCTAGCTGCCACATCTTGTGTCTCTTGTCTTGGCTTGTTTTCTGTTGATCGTTTAATGTTCTATCTACACTTTACTTTATGTACATGTGATTGCTAATCTATGGATAATAATAAGAAAGATAAGTAAACTACTCTAAGCATCAAACATACCATAACTTAACACTTACTTACTTTGCTTTCTATTTTGCTTCTTCTTCCACTTTGCTTTGTTCTTTATTTGCTTGTTTTGTTCGTAGGTTAGTTTCACATGAAACCATGTATGACTCTCGAAACAAGCTGGGTAAAGTACAAGAGGCCCTATACAACTCTCACTACTTGGTTATCTAACATCCTGCCTCTGTATGAAGAACTTGTTATCTTTAGTTCATGATACCTCTGTTGTATCTTTGAGATGATAATGGTCAGCTATCATGCCAGGGCATCTAAGATAATTGTTTTGGGGGTTTTGTTTTAATTTGGAGGACCAATGTATGAAATAGATATAAAACAATGATGCCTAAACTTTTGAATAATATTAATATTAAAATAGAGGGCTGCTATTAAAATTCACATAGTGATATAGATTGTATGTTGGTGAGTAGAAATAGAGAAATGATATGATTTTTACAATATTCAAATCGAATATCAAACAATCATAAGTATGAAAACCTTTAAACCATGTTCATAAGGCTTAACAGAATATACTTAAGTTTACAAAAGATGCTGATGATTTAATAATTAAGAGGGAATTAATTAAACAGACAGTTTATATAATTCATTCTCTTTTTAGATGATCACTTCAGAAGCTTATAGGAATAGATTGAAACTCATTTATTCCTACCTAGTTATCTTTGCAAAACATAAGAATATGAAGAAAAACATTGTGAATATATCTGGAAAAACTTACAGGAAAACGAAACTGTATGAACCAGAATTCAGAATCCTCAGCTTTGTATTAATGTTTCTAAAAAGTCAAGTAAATTTAATGTCTAAAATGCTTCTTCAAGGGCGCAACCCTTAATAACTCGTAAAAAGAGTTATTTATACAATAATAGAACTAAGAAAACATCTCAAACTGTTTTACAAAAATAGATGATTACAAAATTAGAAACATAATCTGCTAGTTGATGTGGCACTATTGTTGTTGAGTTGCTGATGACTATTGCTGGAAATATTGAAAAATGTTGAAGCTATGCTGACTATTCCTTTAAAAGATGAATGCCGTTAGATTACCCTTCAGTCAAGTAAATCTGTCAGTTCTTCCCAACGTTTCTTTTCTGGGATAGATATCTTAATTAATCTTAATTACTCTTCTGTAAATTTCATCCATCTTTGTATATTTAGTAAAAGTGGGTTTTACTAAAAATATGTGTATGATCTCATTCAAAATAAAGAAAGTATCCCTGAGTGTATTTACTTTAAGTGTTGGTGTGGCTGAACCTCTTATATTTGAAACTAAAGCTACATGTTTTCCCACCTCTATCAACTTCTAAACATAATCCTCAATTGGCATCAAGTTGTCATTAATCACAAGCATGGAGGGTAAACCATTGCTAGTCAAGGGTTCTATCCTGCTAAAAAACCGTTGAACTATGGTATTGACATTGCTGCACTTTTCTTGCAGCCGAAGGATGAGGTTTTTCTTGGTAATGACCTTCTTTACCTCCAGGATAGTTGCAATTCTGGCACTTATGCCTAAATCCTCAAGCTCATAGCTGTCTTTGGAATTCAGGAACTTGATGATATCTGAAGCAATTTTTGGCATATCTTCAAGCTTCTTAGTAATAGTTTCAACTATTTCCTGAGCTTTCTCCAAGAGATCCTTATGATCAAACACTATCTTGATATAGGGCCGAATATCCTTGACTGATTCTATAATTTCTTCCCACATAATTTCCTTTGCTAAACCCAATTTGTTTCCAATGAAAGATTCCTTGAGTTCCCTTTGTAGTACTTCAATCTAACCTTTGACTTTGTTCAAATTAGCTACATATAAACTGTCTGTTACTGACTTCATAAGCTGTAAATCCTTGAGTTCATCCTTCAGTTTCTTAATTTCTCTTGTCTAGATAGACAGGTTCTCAACAACTTTAACAAGTTGTTCAAGTCCTTCTATTGTACCTGTAGTCGTTGTTGTAGCTGAAATGGAAACTTTGGTGGTGGGAATTGCTGTCAGGGGGACTATATCCATTGGAGTTTGAGCCTGTTAACAACTTCCTCTTTTTCCTTAACCAGTTTCTCCATCTGCTCCTCCATTTGTTTGATCCCTAGATTTTGCTCTATGATGAGCTTCATCATGTCAGACTTCTGGTTTTCAGTTTCTTCAATTTATTTAGCCATTGGATCCTCAGAGGTTGGCAATTTGAGTTGCTTCTTTAATGTTTCAACTTCAACATTCTTCTTCTTAATAAGCTCTTCTACAGTGTTTATGTTGGAGGGATCATATCCCATCTTCAGCACTAGATTTTCCAAGGATTGAATCTTGGTGTCCTTTGCTAATGAGGAGACTTTCTCCAGCTTAAGTTGTCACTGAGTGTTGGCCAAGATAACCTGCATCTTTGAAAAACTCATGGCAGTGTTAGTCAAGGTGGAAGAAATCATCTAGGCAGTTTGTTTATGCATCTCAATTTGATCAATTGGATGCACATCCTTCACATTGAACTCAAAAGAAGTATGCTTTTGATAGTGAGAAGAAGTCCTAGGTTGTGGAATTTGGGCTTGTAAGAAAGCCATCTGCATCTTTCCCTTCTCAGCATCAAAGGCTGAGAGAAGCCTGGCTTGAGAGCTGGAAGAATGCTTCCGGAATTGGGTATAAGTTTTCAACTTGAATTCTTTATTCCTCCTTTTAATCTCACTGAAGACATGGAAAATGTCTTCCTCCTTATATTTCAGAATGTCTCCACTAGTTTGAATTACCTGTTGTTCATGAGAAGTAGTAGAATGAGTTGGGGACTGTGTAGATTGTTCACCGGATTGTGTATAAAGCATAGTATCTCCAAGTCCATCTAATGTTGTCTTCTGAGGTTCATTTGTTGCACCAACAATCATAAAGATCCTTGATCTCTTCTTTCTTTTCACTATTATGAAGCCTTGGCTTAATGCTTCAGTTGTAGGAGAAGATTGTTCTTCTCTTCCTCTTTTTGCTGACTTTTCTTGTGCAAGTGGAGTTTGCAAATTTGATGTAGAAACTGCCCTGTCTTTAGCCTCTTGGAGGGTGTTCTCTGTCCATTCCAATTGATTCTTATATTGTTCTATTTCAGGCTCAGTTGTATGGTGATATGCAGTGAACTTGTTTTCTAGCCTGAGTTTAGAAATCACTCCCATTGGGTCATAAGACCATGTGAAACTGAGACCAAACTTCATTTCCTTTAATAATTTGTCTACTTCCTCTCTTGTTGCCCTAGTGTTCATATGAATGGACCAACTTGGGCTTCAACTTGAATTGTGATTTCTTCTTTGCAGCCACAAAGTGCACTTCATCTGCATTTAACCTCTGCCTTATATATTCCAATGCAAAGATTATGATAAGTAGGTACTTGGGAAGTTTGTAGGGTGCAAGCTCACAACCATAAACCCTAATCTCTGTATAGTTTTGGTAGCAATACCAATCCCTTGTTGTAGCTTAATCAACCAACTGTAATACTTTGACAATCTCCTCACTGATCCTTGGTACTAGAGTGCTACTCATAAGACTGATAGTTGGATGAATAAACAATTCTATGAACTCTTTATATGTAAACTCTTCCTTCTCCTTCATTCCCATTGAAGTCCAGAATATCACTGATTGTTTTTTTCCTTCCTCATCTAGCTTCTGCAAAGAAATTGGGAATTCATCTCCCTGAAAATATATAAAATGGTATACAAATACTGAAGCATACTTGAATACTTCTTTAGTATTGAACTTGACAAATTTCTCATGTATTGCTTCAGTTAGGAACTGACTGAAATCATAAATAACAGTGGGTTTAGAATCAGCAAAAAATATGGACAAGAAATCAAGCAGGGCTTCATTAACATTTTGATCAGAGTGGTAACCAAGCAAATAGGACAAAATAGAGGTGATTTGCTTGGTTCTATCAGGGAAGATGGATGAATCATAAGGAGGGTTTCTTTTAGGTAGAGGGCTGTCAACAGCTAGAAAAATTTCAAGGGTTTGGGATCTTTTAGTGAAGTCTAGTTTTTTATAGGATTCTATCAGGTTCTCATGGGAAAAATGATGAGTTGGTGTAGTAGAAGGGGCCTGCAACATTTTCTCAATGGACTCAGAATTGCTTAAGCAAAGGATTTCTCCTATGTGTGAAATAATTTCTCTCTGACTGAGATAATAAGATTCATGGCATTTCCTCACAAATTCAGGTTCTTTTTGTATCGGAGGAAAAATATAGTGAGGGAGTTGGGAGTCCCAGAGCCCTATCTCATCTATCTGATCAATTAGTTGATCTTCCATCCAGCAATAGATTTTGTATAAATCAAATTGAGAAGAAGTCTCAACGATTTTACAATCTTTGTCAACCAGTGGGGTATGATGGAAGTCAACCCGTGGATGAATAAGGGGATTTGGGACTTTTGCAATTGCTTTTCCCTTAGGAAGCATTTTGTCAAATGAATTGTAGAATGAGAATGATGGAAATAGGCCTGAAACAGAGTGATTACAGTCAAAACAATATAACTGTAAAAGGAGTAAGTGGACCTGGATGTCAGTTTCCTGAACAGAGAAAATAATTGCTTAATGTCGGACAGTGGTCGAGCTGCAGGGAAGAAACCTCCAATGATCAGCTTGGGTTACAGAAATGGATTGTGTAACTATTTTCATGAATTAACAAGGTTTATAATCGAAAAATGGGAACGGGGGTGACAATGAATGATTAAATTTTGCATTAATTATCTAACGAGATTAATTAATGGGTCTTTGAATCATAAATATGCAAGAGCAGAATTGAATGGATAACGGATAGCCAACAGTTGATTGGACGGTAGACATGAGATGGAGTGTGATGTGGAGTAGCGGTAAATGATCACTTATATACCGTGTTGGGGACTAAGGTGAGGTGGTAAGTAGTTTCGGGATTTTAAGTCCTAAAACACTAAATCGTGGAAAAGGTTGTTTACAATGGCGGTTTAGGAAACAACCCATTTCGGAGCCCCCCCACCGATAAAGTTCAGGCGGTGAATGAGGGCTGAGGAGGGACATGGGCCATTAGATCTTATGTGAGTATGTGTGATGAAAGGTAAGGTAAGGGGTGTTTAACAGTGAGGCGGAAGTGATGGTGGGGTCCGACTTTAAGGGCCGATGTGACAACTGTGGGTCATGGCGAATAAATGAATAAATGGAGACATTTATGAAATATCATAGATGCTTTTTAAAACTTACAGTTAATTAAAACCCATTATTGTATGCATAGCTTTCTAATGTTTTTTTTTTTTTTTTCTACGTTAAGACTAACCTAAGTACCCACGGGGGATTTGAACCGGTGACCTATCGCAAGGAGTGCCTTAACAGCACACCCATTCACCGTCAATCCAAAGCCCCGTGGGCTCATAGCTTTCTAATGTTACATCTTAGGATAAAATCAATTTGATGCTCCAATTACATTTCACATGTCTACCTACCCTTTTACTCCTAACATTTTTCATTTATCTATCTGAGTGCATTTAAGCTAGCAACTCAATATTTCCTTTTTATGACTAATCTACCTCTATGCCTTATTTCCTTCATTAGCTTAGATTAAACTGTTGAGCCAATTTTATTTTCTACCTATTTACAATCAAATTTAAATCAAATCCAATCATGATTACACTGTATAATTGGATCAAATAAACTAGTGTGGCATCTAAACAAACTGCACACAACTATTATTTGCAATGAACTAGAGTAAGAGTAGTGGCATTTAGATTTGCAACACTTTCATAGTTTATTTATTTTTTGCTTTTATTTCTAACCTAACTTTTTGTTTTTTGCCTTCATTTTTTAGGGCACCTATTCTAACATTTTATTTGATATGGACTTGTTTATTAAAAATCCCTAACATTTTTAAATCAATATTCTTTTTGTCCATATCCTAACTTAACATTTTTTGTAATATATTTTCATTTTTGAATAATTGATTCTAACTTACCAAAGCTCAAAAATGCTACAACAACATTGAAGGAAAATATGTATTGTTCAAGGTGAACCTTGGTGAAAACACAAAACCTACGCGCTAACTAGTGTCACCTACTCTAGTCGGTTGTTTTTGGGTTAACCCTTGTTAGATCAGTCAAGTAGAGTAAGGTGAGGGGGAAAACCTTAAAAAGTATGTCAGAGGTATACATAAACTACTTCTATGAAGGAACAACCTCTTATGCTCTCAATAAGTTGGGATCCCTCTTCCGCCTCTGAAATGAATAAGTGCTATGCATAGTTATGAAGATGAAAAATGAAAAGTGAAAAAAAATTGAAAAAAAAAATGAATAAGGCGAAAGAAGAGAAAGGCTTCTTGCACAGATAGGTGATGCAAGTAACTCCTCTGGGGTACTGACCAGGCTCGTTGGCAATAGAGTGATGCTTGTGTTCCTATGTGACTTTGCCAGGGTATTAGCTAGGCGTGCTAGCAGTAGAGGAACACCAGAGATGAAACTAAGACTCTGATGACTATACTGCTTGTGCAATAATATACACCTCAACCCCAATAAAAAAAAACAATGTTGCCTTGCCTTGGAATGTGTGTCAATCGAACAAGATTTTAGCAGATGCTACATCTTACAATCAGGCTAGTGTGAAACCAAGACGAACTAAGAACTGAACAATACTTCCGGAGGTGTTAGACTTATTTTTCATGAACAAGGTCCATTCAGAGAGATGGAGTTCTACCAGTGTGTCACCAAGTGTTCTAGAGGCTACAACCACCCTCCAAAATTTTACCTTAGCTTTGTTTTGGAGCCTCCCTACCAACCTCTCACAGTAGCATGTCTTGCTTCATCAAGTACACAAGATTTAGTGATTTTCTTGAAGAAAGGCAGCATGTCTATTAGAGCTTGGTGCATTCCCCTCACAGACTGTTTCTCCGGACTTGGTCTAGCGACAGGCTAAGCAACTCCTTCAAGAAATTGCACAATTCTAGAGGGAAATCAGCCTTCTCTCTAGAAATTGTGCAATTCAGTCTGACAACCTGTTGGCCTCCGTAATTGTGTAATTCTGCCAGTCAGGCTTCATCTAGAAAATTGCACATTTCTTCCTAACAGGGTTGCTTAGCCTAGGAATTACGCAATCCTGGGTAGCAATCAGCTGCTTTGCCCAAAAATTGTGCAAATCTCGTGGGAAGACAGCCTAGCTCCCTTCCAGAATTGCGCATTTTCTCCCAGCAGTTGAGCAACCTCTTGCATGTGTAATTGAGTTGACCAGTTCCCTCTGGGATCGAGCAAAATCGATTTGCATGCATGGGCTACTTCTCCCAAGGTAGTATGTAAAGGCATCCCTTGATTCATGGATCTACTTTTAGCAGTTGGAGGTTTCATTCAAGGATCATTTTAGAAACCTCCCACCAAGTGTTGCTCTTCCTAGATTTGTGGCATGTGAGTCACATCTTCGATTTTATCAAAACTCTTGAATTGGATGCTACAGAGCTCATTCCTGACATCAACCTTACAGCTCTGACATCTCACATCGCATCTAGGAGTCGTCGGCACATTCAACTCAACTGTTTTGGGTAAGCCTGCCTCCCATGTCTTGTGTTGCATTCCTAGTGCTTTTTGTGTTTCGCTTCGTATGAATGTTGTTTGCTTTATTTCAATGAGCGCTTGCTGTTGTTTTGATACACACTAGCTTGTACTAGCATGTTTCAGTTCTGGTTAATATCTCACTGTTGTCGCATGCATGAAACTATTTTTCACGAATGATCGCCAATTCAGCGACTTGCCTCACCCACATGCATGCTGTTCCATTTTTTGAATCTATCATTCACCGTTTGCATGCATGATCATTCACTTATTCTTACACTAAGTATCACCATGCATTCACATTCACATTCGTTTTTAGTTTCCTGTCGGTGGGTCTGGGCAGCCTTGGCCTAGACACTGCCTCACCAAGACAACATTTCACAATCATGAAAGGGAAGGCTCTCTCTTCCTCTCAAGAAATGCACATTTTTTCCTAGTGATTGTCCTCCAGTCTTGCATTGTGCAATCTTGAGGGACAATGATTGCTGGCCCAGAAAATTGCGCAATGCAATCACTGAGCCTACAACCATTGCTAGCTGAGATTGCACATTGCACAATTCCAGCAGTTAGTAGCCAGTTTGGACTATGCATTGCATAGTTCTAGCAGTCAATCAGCCTCCTGATAGCCTGGACTGTGCCTCGCGTGGTCTTGGTAGTTAGTCTCCCGACCTCCTAGTGAAAATCGTGCAACCTTGATGATCAGTAACACATGTATGTTATAAGTCAGTTCTCAAGTTCATTTTGCTTTTAGACTTTAAGATTGCTTGCCATGAGTGTTGCCATGTCTCTAGGTATCGCAGGTGTTCATCTGCCTCTCAGAAGCACATGTACAATGGTTTCCAAGAGAGAAAAGTCGAAGACACCATTCAGAGTGTTGTATCTTTGAGATGATAATGGTCAGCTATCATACCAAGGCATCTAAGATAATTGTTATGGGGTTTTTGTTTTAATTTGGAGGACCAATGTAGGAGACAGATTTAAAACAGTGAGATTTAACCTTTTTAATAATATTAATATCTAAACAGAGGGCTGCTATTAAAATTCACACAGTGATTTTAGCTTATAAGATGGTGGTGAGCAAAAATAGAGAAATGATATGATTATCATAGTCTTCAGATTGAAAATTAAATAATCATAAGTATTAAAACCTTTAAACTATCTTCAGAAGGATTAACAGAATATGCTTAAGCTTACAAAATATGTTGATGATTTATTGATTTAGAGGGAATTAATTAAACAAACAGTTCATTAATTCATTCTCTTTACAGATTATCACTTTAGAAGCTTATAAGAATAGATTGAAACCCAATTATTCCTACCTAGTTATCTTTGTAAGACCTAAGAATATGAAGAAAAACATAATAAATAATACTGGAAAACTTACAAGAAACACAAAATTGTGTAAATCGGAATTTAGAATCCTTTGCTTTTATATTAATGATCCAAGAAAGTCAAGTACATTTGAGGCTTCAAAATGCTTGTTCAAGGGTGCAACCCTTAATAACTCGTGAAGAAAGTTATTTATACAACAATAAAACTGAGAAAATATCCTAAACTTTTTTTACAAAAATAGTTTATTACAAAATCAAAATAAAAAATGCTAGTTGATCTGACACTATTTTGGTGCTGAGGTGTTGATGACTTTCATTGGAAAAATTGTAATTCTTCCCAAAATTTCTTGTTTGGGATAGAAATCTTGGTTACCCTCCTGTAAACTTCATCCATCTTTGTATATTTAGTAAAAGTGGGTTTTACTAAAAATATGTGTTTAATTTCATTCAAAATAGAAGAAATTATCCCTGAGTGTATTTACTATAAGTGCTAGTGTTGCTGAACCTCTAATGTTTGAAATTGAAGCTGCATGTTTTCCACCTCTGTCAGCTTCTGAACATAATCCTCAATTGACATCAATTTGTCATTGATCACAAGCATAGAGGGTAAACCCTTGCTAGTCAAGGGCTCTATCCTGCTAAAAAACCTTTGAACTATGGTATTGACATTGATGCACTTTTCCTGTAGCTAAAGGATGAGGTTTTTCTTGGTGATGATCTTCTTTACCTCCAATATAGCTGCTATTATGTCACTTATGCCTAATTCCTCTAGCTCATAGTTGTCTTTGTAATTTAGGAACTTGATTATATCAGAGGCAATTTCTGGCATATCGTCAAGCTGTTTGGTAATGGTTTCAACTACTTCCTGGGATTTCTCTAAGAAATCTTTTTGATCAAACACTATCTTGATATAGGGCCAAATATCCTTGATTGATTCTATAATTTCTTCCCACAAAATTTCCTTTGCTAAACCCAATTTGTTTCCAATGAAAGATTCCTTGAGTTTCCTTTGTAGTACTTCAATCTGACCTTTGACTCTGTTCAACTCAGCTGCATGTGAACTGTCTGCTACTAACTTCATAAGCCGTAACTCCTTGAGTTCATCCTTCAGTTTATTAATTTCTCCTGTCTGGATAGAAAGGTTCTGAATAGCTTCAACAAGCTGTTCAGCTCCTTCTGCTACACCTGTAGTCGATGTTGTAGCTGAAGTGGAAACTTTGGTGGTGGGAATTGCTATAAGGGGAACTATATCCATTGGAGTTTGAGCCTTGTTAACAACTTCCTCTTTTTCCTTGACCAGTTTCTCCATCTGCTCCTCCATTTGTTTGATCTGCAGATTTTGTTCTATGATGAGATTCATCATATCAGACTTCTGAGTTTCTGTCTCCTCAATTTATTTGGCCATTGGGTCCTCCGAAGCTAGCAATTTCAGCTGCTTATTTGTTACTGCAACTTCAACATTCTTTTTCTTAATAAGGTCTTCTACAACGTTTATGTTTGAGGTATCATATCCCATTTTTAGCACTAGATTCTCCAAGGATTGAATCTTCATATCATTTTCTAATGAGGAGACTTTCTCCAATTTCAGCTGTGACTGAGTGTTGGCCAAGGTAGTTTGCATTTTTGACAAACTCATGGCAATGTTTGTCAGAGTTGAAGTAATCATCTGCCCAATTTGTTTGTGCATCTCAATTAGATGCCCATCCTTCACATTGAACTCAAAAGAGGTATGCTTTTGATATTGAGCAATAGTCCTAGGTTGTGGAACCTGAGCCTGTAGATAAGCCAACTGCATTTTACCCTTCTTAGAGTCAAAGACTGAAAGAAGTATGGCCTGGGAACTGGGGGAATGTTTCCAAAACTGTGTGTAGTTTTTCAACTTCAATTCTTCATTCTTCTTTTCGATCTCACTAAAAACATGAAAGATGTCTTCCTCCTTGTCCTTCTAAGTGCTTCCACTAGTCTGGGTTATCTGTTGTTCCTGAGAAGTAGTGGAATGAGTTGGGGACTGTGTAGACTGTGCACCAGACTGTGTATGGAGCATATTTTCTCCAATTCCATCAAATGTGGTTTTCAGAGACTCATGTGTTGCACCTACAATCACAAAAATTCTAGGTCTCTTCTTTCTGTGCACAATTCTAAAACCCTGGCTTGATGCTTCAGTTGTAGGGGATGATTTTTCTTCCCTCCCTCTCTTGGTTGTCTTTTCTTGTGCAAGTGGAGTTTGCGTGTTTGATGTAGAAACTATCTGCTCTTTAGCCTCTTGGAGGGTGTTCTCTTCCCATTCCAGTTGATTTTTATATTGTTCTATCTCAGGCCTAGCTATGTGATGATATGCTGTAAATTTGTTCTCCATCCTGAGCTTGGAAGCTATTCACATTGGGTCATAAGACCAAGTGAAGCTTAGACCAAACTTCATATCCTTTAGTAATTTGTCTGCTTCCTCTCCACTACAACAAATCCTGTGATTAGCATCCTTTTTTACTTCTTTTTTTGCATCTAGAGCCCATTTTTGGTGCTATTTGCATCCATTTATCAAAATATGGTGCAAAACTTGACACAAAATTTGCATCGAGTTTTGCACCACGTCTTACACCAAGTTTAGCACCAGGTATTGCAATAGGTTTTTCACCACATTTTGCACCAAATTTTATGCCAAGTTTTGTGTCATCCTTTGCACCAAGTTTTGTTCCAGGTTTTGCATCAAGTT
>APFE030163696.1:0-12315 GCA_000404065.3 Pinus taeda
TTATGCTCTTTTACTTTTGCAACTTAGATAGTTAGCATTAGATTAGTTTTGTTTAGCAATTCTGCCTAGTTTAATTGTTTCCGTGATTAATTAGGTTATCATGATTCAGGTTTACATGTTGTTTTCTTCATCTATGTAGTAGAATAGCAGACTAGGTTTGCTCTCCTTCCATCAAAATCAAGCTTCTTCTATCCCTATAGAAGTCTAGCTTGGAACCCCTGGGGTCTCTTGCCAAATGAGAAGTGACAACAAGCAATACCTTCAATTCTACTTGTGTATATAGCACAGTCACCTCCAAGATTGTACGAAATCCAAGTTGATAACTATATTTGGTAGTCCTAGGAGTTGCAGCATTCTTGCTACGATACCTAGGCTCATCAAAAATTGTCTCCATTTATTTGAGAATTAAATTATATCAACATTGGACAAACGATTTATCACGAAATCAATTATATTTAGATGATAGTTAAATTATTGTTGTAGACTTAACTCTAGCAAATTCATTGAAATTTTGAGGGTGAATATGTAATGAAAGGAAAATTTTTGGAGTGAAATTTTGGACTTCTTATTTAATTAAAAATTCACTTAGTTTTTACATATACATATATGTGTATTTAAGTGGATAACATTGACCAAAAATTTACCAATTTTAATATTAAAAAACACATTTTTTAAGAAAAGTCTTTCGATAAAAATCTCATAAAAGAACGTTTTGACTGAAGCATGTCAAACAAACAAGTGCAGCTCATCAACAAGATATGATGAAGAGGCAAACCATGGAAAAGACTTAAATAGAGAACAATGTATATACCATAATTTCAATTAACGCCTATATTTCAACAATAATAGTTAAATTATGATATTAATTTATTAATATATTAGAAACAAATATTATTAAGTAAAAATTGTATTAGACAGCTAGTTTGGTGTCTTCAGCTATGATTCTTGCTGCTCCTTTTTTACTACATCATCTTCTTCCATCAATGGCACTTGTGCATGGACTGTTTTGTCTATAGTCTCATTCCTTAACTCTTGTTCTTTGAACATGACAACTTTGCTAATTATGGTCTTCTTGGTGACATGGTTATACAATTTTTGATCTTTTGATTGCTCAATATAACTAGTAAATATGCATTTTTCACTTGTATCATCCAATTTTCCTCTTAGTTGTTTAGCCACATATGCTTAAGCTACATATCCTAACACTCTGAGATGAGATATGCTACAAGACATACCTAACCATGCATCTTCTAGTGCTCTAATACCAATTTGTTGGAAACGCAAAAAGGATAAACAATAAATAACACACAAAAAAAAAGGAGATGTTGCTCTTCAATTGATGACAAAACAACTTGATGATTATAATGAAAATGGTGATAGGTATTTAACTCTTTCCAGCTAGCAACTCACATAAAATAACTTGACATGCAACCACACATTAAATTTGAATATGACTTAACTCGACTTGACTCAACGCTCAGTTAACTCACTCTCTAATTTAAAATAAATCTCCATGCAAAAGTAAATTAGCTATTTTGATAACAATGATAGTAACTTTTCCACTAAAACTCAAATAACAAGGTCACAATATGATAAGTGCTCACTCCAAACCAATACATGCTAGGTATTGAACCAATACATGCTAGCTATTGAATTGCATCACCAATCATTGGCAGCAAAGTAAATCATGTGTAGAGATCATAAACATAGAGCAGTATAGTTAAAGTTTTCTTTAATACAAAAAGAAAATAGTAATATAATATTAATAATATAATAATAATAATCTAATAAATATAATAATAATATAATTTTTAATAAATTAATAATATTTTACTATTACATTACAATTATTATAGTTTAAAAATTTTAATAATTTTAATCTTTAATATCATTCATAATTAATTTAATATTATAATAATAAATAATAATAATTAAATTTTATACTTTTTAATAATTATTTAATGAATCTAATATTATATTTAATATTCTATAATTTATCAATATTAATGATTTAATATTATAATTTAATCATAATTAAATTTGTAAATATTTAATATGAAATTTTAATTTCACTAATTCTTAATATTATATTAACAATTTATGAATTAAATTTTTTTGATCCATAACTTGTATGTTAATAAATCTTTCAGTGAAAATCGCATAAGAGAATGATTTTGTCGACGTGTTTTGTACCATCAAGTGTGGTCCATCTTAAGGACAAGATGAAGAACTAGATCTTGGCATCAAATTAAATATATAGAGAGATGTTTCCTAGTCTTTATAATATAACAACTAGTTTTGACTAAATAAGTATTATTGATTAACAAACATTTTTTTAATTAATAGTTGACAAATAGTTGTAAATAATGAATTAAATTAATTTTATAATATCATAATTATGATGTTTTAATGAAAATGAAGGTCATATGAAAGTATGACTTAAACTAACTATAATATGGTCAAACTAAAATAAAGTAAGATAAAATAATAGCACGTTAAAAAATGAAGACAAATATTAAAAAATAACAATAAAATAAATAGATATGAATTAAATTAAAATTATTATTATTATTATATATTATTATTATTAAAAGGAAGGTCTTATAGAAATAACTAAAAAAAAGATATGGCAGACTTTATTGTTCCAAAGAATAAAACTATTAAATAAAACAATAATATAAACAACAACTAAAAATGTATTATATCAAAAAAATAAGAAAGAGAGGGTAGGGATCCAACACATCTTAATACTCCAACCATCGTCTCTATTCAGATTGATATGCCTCCTTTCAATTTTCAATGATTCCCTAAACTTATGCTCATGAAAATGATCAATTCTTGCAATGACCGTGGCCTCTTCAATGCATATGTGATGTTTTGGATTTTCTACATGTTCACCCAAAGTGGAGGAGTGAGTATTTCCATGTTTGATGTAGGTTACGTGCTCATGAATCCTCGGATTTATTGAGCCATTTTCACCAATATATAGAGTTCCCTCAGAGCATAAGATGACATAAACACCATTCCCATCTTTAGGGTTCGCATGGTCTTCATCGACCTTAGGGAGCTTCGAATAGTTTTGAGGGACCTAAATGTAAAGGGAACCTTATGCTTCTTCAAGATCCTTGCAATCATGTTTGTGGTCCCTTCGATAAATAGAATATACATCCCTGAAAATCAATCCTTAAGATCTTTTTTAATTCTAGGACCTTTTTCATCGTTAACGAAAGCTCTAAGATATTGGTGCCTATTATAACCATTATTATTAAAAACATTAAGGAGAATGGGTTTTTTCCTGATTAGGGGGTTTATTAGAAACTGTAATGCAAGTGTTAAGGGTAATAGAATAATAATAATAATATAATATAATATAATTTTAATAATATTATATGAAAAATATTTTTAATAATATAATATTAATAATAATCTTAATAATTCTATTGTTCCATTAGGCTTATAATACCAATCCCTTGGGTTTATAATCATGGTCATCCGTGATACATTGTCACATTGTGACAAGGATTGTTTTAATATGAAAATCAACCATGCTCAAGCATTGTCAACCATCATCACACATGGTTAATCATGGTCAACATTGGTCAAACATGATCGACCATGGTCAATTATCATCAACTACAGTCCAACACCACATTGTGAAAAAACAAATTCTCAATATGAAAATTAACCATGGTCAATGATGGTAAACCATGGTCCAACATCGCATTGCAAGAAAGATTGTCTCAATATGAAAATCAATCATGGTCCAACATCACATTGTGACAAATATTGTCTCAATATGAAAATCAACCATGGTCCAATGTTTGAATAGGACAAATATTATCTTGATATGAAAACTAATTGTGTTCAAGCATGTTCCAATGTCACATTGTGAAAAATATTGTCTCAATATGAAAATCGACCCTGGTCAACCATGTTTATTTTAGGGTTTATAAATTTTATCTTAGGTTTTATATACCTTGGGTTGGTATTATTCCCTTGTGTTTAATATTATTCCCTTGGGTTTATAATCCCTTTGGTTTTTAGTATTGAACCCTTGGGTTTATTATTCTCTTAAGTTTATAATATTAATCATGGTCAAACATCGCATTGTGATAAAGACACTCTCAATATGAAAACCAACCATGGTGAACCATGGCACAACATCGCATTGTGACAAGGATTGTATCAATATGAAAATAAACCATGGTAAACCATGTTTATTTTGGGGTTTATAATATTTATCTTAGGGTTTATATACCTTGGGTTTATAATATTGATTCCTTGAATTTAATATTATTCCCTTGGGTTTATAAGCCCTTGGCATTTTAGTATTAATCCCCTGGGTTTATTATTCCCTTGGGTTTGTAATCTTTTGGCATTTTAATATTAATCCATTGGGTTTATTAATCTAAGGGTCCATATTCGTAGGGTATAATACTATTCATAAGGTTTATAATATTAATCCTAGGGTTTAATATAAATCGCTTGTGTTTATAATCATGGTCAACCATGGTCCAACATCACATTGTGATCAAGAATTTCTCAATACGAAAATAAAGAATGCATAACCAATGTCAAACATAGTTAAGAATGGTCAATCATGTTAACATTGGTCAAACATGGTTGACCATGGTCAATTATGGTCAATCGCGTTTCAACACCACATTATGAAAAAGATTGTCCTAATATGAAAATCAACCATGGTAAACCATGGACCATCATCACATTGTGAGAAAGATTGTCTCAATATGAAAATCAATCATGGTAAACCAAGGTCGAGCATGGTCCAACATCACATTGTGACAAACAATGTCTCAATTTTAAAATCAACCATAGTCAACCATGGTCCAACATTTGACTGTGACAATGATTGTCTTGATATGAAAATAAATCATGGTCAAGCATGGTCCAATGTCACATTGTGAAAAAAATTGTCTCAATATGAAAATCAACCATGGTCAACCATGTTGATTTTAGGGTTTATAATATTTATCTAAGTGTTTATATACCTTGGGATTATGTTATTTCCTTGGGTTTCATATTATTCCCTTGGGTTTTTAGTATTAATCCCTTGGTTTATTATTCTCTTGGGTTTATAATATCAATCATGATAAACCATGGTAATTCATGGTCATCCATGTTTTATAAAATCAATCATGGTCAACCATTGTCAACCATTGTCAAAAATTGTCAATCATAGTCAACGTTGGCCTAACATTTTCGACCATAATGAATTATGTTCAACCATGGTCTAATGTCACATGGTTCAACCATGTTTATTTTAGGTTTTATAGTATTTATCTTAGGGTTTATATACCTTGGGTTTATATTTTTCCCTTGGGTTCAATATTATTCCGTTTGGTTTAATATTATTCCCTTCAATTTATAATCCCTTGTGTTTTTAGTATTAATCACTTGGGTTTATTGTTCCCTTGGATTTATCATATCAATCATGGCCAACCATGGTCATATCATGGTCAATATTGGTACATCGTGTTTTATAAAATCAATCTTGGTCAACCATGGTCCAACGTCGCATTGTGACAAATATTTTCTCAATGAGAAAATCAACCATGGTCCAACGTCGCATTGTGACAAATATTTTCTCAATGAGAAAATCAACCATGGTCTACCATGTTTATTTTAGGGTTTATAATATTTCTCTTATGGTTTATATATCTTGGGTTTATTGTATTTCCTTAGGTTTAGTATTATTCCCTTAGATTTATAATCCCTTTGGTTTTTAGTAATAATCTCTTATGTTTATTATTTTGATGGGTTCATAATCTCATGGTGTTTTAGTCTAAATATGTTGGGTTTATTAATCTAAGGGTTCATACTCCTAAGGTATAATATTATTCATATTATTTACAATATTAATCCTAGGGATTAAATAAATCCATTGGGTTTATAATCATGGTCAACCATGGTTTGACATTACATTGTGACAATCATGGTCAACCATTGTTCAATGTTGCATTGTGACAAAGATTGTGACAAAGATTGTCTCAATATCAAAATCAACCATCATCCAACATCTGACTTTAACAATGATGTTCTTGATATGAAAACCAATCATGGTCAACCATGGTCGAGCATGGTCCAATGTCGCATTGTGACAAATATTGTCTCAATATGAAAATCAATTATGGCCAACCATGGTCATCCATGTTTATTTTAGGGTTTATAATATTTATCTTAAGGTTTATATACCTTGGGTTTAATAGTACTCATTTGGGTTTATAATCCCTTTGGTTTTTAGTATTAATCCCTTGGGTTTATAATATCAATCATGTTCAAGCATGGTCCAATGTCACATTGTGATAAAGATTGTCCCAATAGGAAAATAAATCATGGTGAAACATGTTTATTTTAGGGTTTATAATATTTATCTTATGATTTATATAAGTTGGGTTTATATTATTTCCTTGGGTTTAATATTATTCCCTTGGGTTTATAATTCCTTGGGTTTATAATATTAATCATGGTCAACTGTGGTTAATCATGTAAAATCATTATCCACTGTAATATCCCTCTGTTATTATAGTATTATCTTGATTTGACTAAGCTAGATTGGATAAAATGGCAGGAAAGCCATGGGGGGGAATATTGGAATAAATATGTAAACGAATGTTTATTAATACATAAATGAGATGTATGTACTTGAGAAGGAGACACCTAGAAATGAGATGCTTGTCATGCCTTCATGATATGAATTCTAATTGAAATTATAGATAATATTAATGGATGGGAGAGGAAGACCCATTAAGTTTTTTAGCTGGAAAAAGATGTTAAACATGGAAAAACATAAAATCTTTGCTGGAGAGAAAGGTGGGCTTTTATGGAAAATCCTAGACAAGTGGATAAGAAAAGGTCCACAAAGTGGTATGCCACTAAAGGAAACCTTATCAAGAAGGAAAGGCATTAAATACCTATTGAAGGCATTAATAGAGTTTTGTTGATACCATGGCAAGACATTCTCAGCTCGAGGGTGAACTGGAGGAAATAGTTCTAGGTTAGGTGGACATAGGTATGAAATTCCCAAGTATTTCTATTGTTTCCTTGATGTGAATTCATTGTTATTTCATTCTTTTATTTGAATTTATCATATGTAAATGTTGTAAATTAGAGATTATCTATAGTTTTAAGTTATCTCTATGGAAGAATTGAATCTTCTATAGAGACACAAGTATTTGGGGAATAGTCATTTCAGTGGTTTGAAGAGTTATTTCAGCTAGGAGATGAACTTACACGTTAATGATTTCTTATATTGGATTGCTTAAAAAGGAGAAATTTAGTTGGAATGACTATTTTTATTTCTATGTTGCATGCAGTTTTACGAGTGCATTGATTTACAAGTCATAGAGAATGAATAAAATTAACATCGATTAATTTTGACTACTTAACTTCAGAGGAGTGTATATGAATAGGGTGAAAAGTATTACTGGGATTGAGCAATTAGATATGCCCAACTAGTTCATAATTATTATAGACACATTGTGGAAGTGACCCCTCAAGGATTATAGATAGATAGATAGATAGATAGATAGATAGATAGATAACTTCACAACTGCATGAAGGAATGTTAACCTTGCTACATAGGTTATCTTGTGTGGGTATTTGCAGCCATTTATGTAGTTTAATTCTATATATCAACCACACACATAATTCGTGTCTACTGTAAGATGAAGAGAGGTTATGATGAAAATATAATTATTACTAGATTAATCATTCTAGTAATAGTCATGGGGTTTGATTTATAAATCTAGTCACTAGAAAAGGATATCTGTGGTGAGGATGGGGGTATGTAGTAATGAGAAGTGAAACTTCTTCCCTGAAATAAATTCCATAGCTTACTTAAAATGTATATGCTTATTTTTGTAAATATAGATAAGTAACTTTGAAATTCTGAATTTAGTGGGTATAGAGGATTAGCTAAAGTTCCAGTTATTTTACTACCTATTAGGGTTTTGAATGTGAAGTAATGTGCTACAAGTAATAATCAAAAAATACAATCAGAAACTGGAATGAGAACTAACCGGATCACCTAGAAAATAAGCATCAAAAATTTGAGATATTTATACTCCTAAATCAAATAATTCCACTATAATTCCAAAGAAAAAAATACCTTCGAGTGACTTATAATTATTACGACACTCTATGTGTTAAAAATGCATGGCACAGATAAAGAAGGAAATCCATCAGAGAATATCTTTCAAATAAAATGCAGTATCAATTATATTATGCTACGAATTACGTATCATGCTAGTCCAGAAGTTGGAATTTAGAGCTATGCAAGAGCATATTTCTCAATGGATTTAAGACAGTATTAGAATATTTCTTTGAGGGTTTATCATAGGATTTTCTCAATATGAAAATCAACCATGGTCAATCATGGTTAACATTGGTGAAACATGGTCGATCATGGTCAATTATGGTGAGTCATGGCTAACCATGGTAAAAAATATTAATCCCTTGAGTTTAATATTATTCCATTGGGTTTTTAGTAGTAATCCCTTGGGTTTATTAATCTAACGTTTCATATTCCTAGGGTATAATATTATTGATACGGTTTATAATATTAATCCCAAGGTTTAATATAAATCCCTTAGGTTTATTAATCTAACGATTCATATTCCTAGGGTATAATATTATTGATAGTGTTTATAATATTAATCCCAAGGTTTAATATAAATCCCTTGGGTTTATAATCAATTGAGTCTATAATATAAATTCCTTCAGTTTATAATATTAATAATCACTTATGTTTATAATATTAATCCAAAAGGTTTATAATATCTTTTTTTTTGTTTTCAATATCAATCCCTTGAATTTGTAATATTAATCCCTTAGGTTTATAGTATTAATCCTTCAAGTTTGATATTCTTTTTTGGGATTTATAATGCATTGGGTTTATAATATTAATAATCCATTTGGTTAATAATATCAGTATTTATTGGAGGAGGTTGAAGCAGGAGGGCTAATTCTATGCCCCGACGAAAAAATCTAGAAAAAATATTGCTTGGGGTCTGAGAGTAGCCACAAACAATTGGGTAGAAGAACTTGGCTTAGGGAAAGGATTGAAAATGTCTCTAGAGATGGCATCACACATTTATCAGTTTTTGGTGACTCCCTTATAACTATTCAAAACTGTATTGAGTGGTCTAAACATGGTGTTTTTTATCTAAGTACAACCATGCAAAGAATAATACTAATATTGGACAAATTTGAATTTATAATTATTCCACATAAAAAGGGAACATAAAAAAGTAGTGGATGAACAAGCCAATAAGGCAGTTATCCAGGAACAAGGTGATTTGAAGGTGGATGAAGGCTCCCCAACTAAATGTCAAGTTCCATGACCTGAATTAAATGTATTTCCTCAATTTGTAGGAGCGGCCTAGAGAAGGGTGATACAATAGTCACGAGGAATCATTGTTATATTAACTACCTCGCACAACTGATATTTGGAAGAAGTCTCAGAGACATTCAAGCATGAAATAGAGAAAATGATATCGCGCATAAGAGGGCAAACCATCTCTAGAGCTAAGTCCCATTTCTCTCTTGTGATGAGCCAGTTAGAAAGTCTTAGGAAGTATATGGAAATAGTGTAGGCTGCCTCGAAAGTAATTATGACAAAGTTTGAGAACCTAGATCACAGGGTATAAAATTCTGAGGAAAAGGTGGAAATAACGGTCATCTCTATCCTAAAGGATGCGTTTGGGCTTGGGGAGGTTGGCAATAATTAACAAGGCAGAGGCACTCAAGATGCTTCTGCTGGGGAGAATATGGTTTACTTGGGCATTAAATAGGTGCTTACACAGTTGAAATGAGAGGATGTAGGTGAGTGAGTAGAAGTTGTGGCAAAAGAGATGGACAAAACTGGACTACATGCACTAGATGATGTATATTAGCTAGTTAGCTTATATAGTTTTTAATGTGATGTAGGTATGTAAAGTTTAATGGGGTGTTTTGGTGATTATATAAGAACAATGTAGCAGAAGAAATAGGCAAGAAAATCATGAATATATGTTGCCAATAGACAAAGCAATTTTGCATAGATATGGACTAGATGTTGCTTCTTATAGTATTGGTTTTGACCATAATCTAGATTTGTTAATAAAAATATAACCATTATTTTTTTTTTTCTCTCGGTAAAGCTAGCTAATCTATTATATTATATACAGGTAAACATTACATGCAAAAAGACAGGCCGTCCAGGGCCAACTGTGGCATCTTGGATAGCTTTGCTTGACACAGAATTCACCGTCGCAGGGGTAGCACCTCCAGGATATACCAAAACATGTGACACAGAGTTGATCTCAGACAGAAATGAAACGGCCCGCACAGGGGCTTCCAACAATAAACTCATAGCAGACCTAGCCACGACGCATGACAGACAGACACATAATATGAAAAAGAACTGAAAGTATACACACATAGAAATGTAGCATCGTCCAGATACCAGTCGAGACCTCTAACTTATGCCAGACCCGAGAGAGAGAAAAGTAAGACGGAGAGTGTCTCTGGGGGTTAATCTTCACGCTCTTCCTGAATGATGTAGCTCCAGCCTTGGCCTTCAGGGATGCCTGCCCACATTGCCATAGGATCCTTCGCAGTGGTCGACGGTTCCTATTCTGGAGGTTGGGGAGGGGCTTGCTGAAGCTCCTTCCCTGAATTGCCCTTTTCAATTGGTGGCTGCAGCACTGGACTTTCCTCACGATTTCCTTCTGGAAGTATCTCAGCCGAAACTGGTTGCTTTCCATCTTCATTCTTCTCAGGAACCTTCGTAAAGAGAACTGAGATATGTGCGTTAATACCTGCACTTTCCTGCAAGCTGCCCAAGGTGAAAACGACTGAGCCGAATGCTGGAAGCACAGGCTCTCCTCCCTTGGAGCTGCCGACCTCCAAGAACTGACTGGCTGGAATCAGTATGGCTCCCGCCCTCCTGTAGCAGTAGCAGCAACAGCAGTGATGGTGTACATCCGCTGCAGGAGGGCGTGAAGGTGCACCACGCCCAGGTCCCCTCCGACTCGGTTGTCTTTCACGCAGTCGCGCCATATTTTCTGCGTCTCCTTCAACTTGTTCCAGGACCGAGCTTGTGGGCTTGAAGTCACAGTTGTCACTGCCAATTGAGTGCAGTCCCCGAATTGATTCAAGGCAGAGCTCAACTACCCATAAACCGCGCACAGGATTTGCAAGCAGGAAGCGAACTTCGCCCAAGTGAATGCCTTCACTCTCCGCCTCAATTGCGCTCCCTTTCCCCTCAGAGTTCTGTTCCCACCTGAGGCACTCTCGGGAGTCGAAATGGGTATTTGCAACAGCAGTGGCTGCGTTTTGAAGGAGAAGAGCGCCCACCGGACGAAATTCCTCTAGAGCCTGCTCCACACAGACCTTACATTGCGAATGAGCCTGCAATGATCCGTCATCCTTATGAGTTCTTGCAACATTCCCTCGATAAGAGCTCTCCATAACTTCTCCCTGCAGCAACATCTCTTCACCCTGCGTAACATTGAATGCTGAACCTCATACCTCGGCGGCAGTGGGCATTAACTATACTGCGTTAAAACGGGGCGTCACATGCTGGGCATGTGGCTTGTCCCTGGCTGACGTGCTAACACCCGCATCCGGGGAAATATAACCATTATTTAAATATAATAATAATAATTATTATATTATTGATATATCAATAATATTTATCATATTATTATAATTAATTATTATTATTATAAATTATCATTATAATTGTTATATTAATATCGTATTTATAATAATATGATAATAATATTTATAATATAATTATTATTAGTATATATATTATATTATATTTATAGATTATTAATATTAATATTAAATCTATATTTATTGACACCTATCCTACTCACATATATCAACCACATTTATTAATGTGGTTGTGCTAGTTTTTATGTAGAAGAGAGATTTCGTCTAAGGAATAAAGGCAATTATTAACACTATTTATTTTGTTCCATGCCTATTGAACATTTAAAGTTGCAATCTCATAAATAAAATTAGTATAATTTACATTTAAAAATAGAATATTGGTGTGAAAAGTTGAGCTTTCATTTATCCTTGAAAATTGTTAGAACTCACGTCCAATAAAATCAAACTATGAGTAATACTTATAAGAAATACAATAAAATTAAATTAAAATTAACATTCATAATATATATTTATAATATAATTTATAATATATGTTTATAATATAGAATAGTGTTGGATTATTTATGATTATTATATATATTAGCATAGATCCATCTTAACTTTAGGCCTATGTTTATGGAGGATTAAATCTTT
>APFE030163707.1:0-12395 GCA_000404065.3 Pinus taeda
ATAATAAATGTTAAATAATGAGGTAATAAATGTTTATATGTTGATAATATAGATATATAATGATGGTGTTGTTGAATAAACTTTTAGAGTATTTGTCTTGAATTCATAGATTTTCTACTTATCATATCACACTAAAATGAAGTAATTAAAATATTTATCACAAAAAACCCAATTTAGATTAACTCAGATTGTGTGTCTTTAGCAACTAAAAGTTTGGAGGTTCCTTCTAATGTTAAATTAAATTTATGACCCAAACATAATATAAATGTTATTAAGAAATATTCCACATAGTGTAACTGCTCTTATATGGTTTCTTATTTCCCTTTCCATGTTAAAGTTGATAAGAGGGGACCTTTTGTGTCCTTTGTATTTTCACATTTCCTTTATGTCAAAGGTTCCACCAATTCATTTTTTCCTCTGCAAATGTTCTTTACTTTACCATTCATTTCAAAGGACATGTTCATAGATACTCACTATGTTAATCAAAAGATGACCTTGTTTATATGCTGAGAATGAACATGCATACATGGCGAGTTATGGTGATTATTGACTATCTCAAATAAACCATTAGGATATTTGGAAATTTTTAATTGGACATATTTCTAGAGATCTCTTACCATTCAAATGATCTTCCCATTAGGGTATTTTCAGGCATGGCTACTGACAACCTTTTAATTGTCCACCCAACATATTGTTGTACCTTTTCAAAATAACCTTTTTGTCATTCCCTTAATAAGTCATTGGGTGAATTTGAAAAAAAAAACTGAATACTCCTAATAGATTCATCAAGCTCACTTGAAAAATTATCATTTATTTATCCATCATAAATCATTGGGCCAATCCTAGAAATCGACATTTGAAATAAGAAATAAGCCCACCAGGCTTGTTAGAAGGTTGTAATCAACCACTTTTAAGAGGAAATTATTTTAGTACACCTAATAATCCATCAAGCCAACTCAATAGAACATATTTTGATTACCTTCAACTTCCCATCTTGAAAGGGGCACATTTGAACAATCCCAACTAGCGATCAAGTCAACTCAAAATAAAAATATTCAAATATTCCCAACAAATTATAAAAGTATTTGAAAGAACAATATTTGAATGTCCCTGTGAACTTATTAAAAATATTAATAAGAAATAAAATTAAATCAAAAGAACAATATTCAAATGTCCATAATAAAGTATTAGAATAGTACAAAAGAAAAACATTTGAATGTCCCTAATAAGACATTTGTGCAACTTGAAAGATTGGCATTCAGATGTATTTGATAACCTCTATTGGGCCTCTTTCAAAGACGTCAATTTTAAATTATGGAATTTGAGACATTTCAAACAATCTCATTGAGAATTTTTCAAACATGTCCTTGACGTAGCAAAACAATTCATGGGTCCCTTTAGAAAAGATAAAATACCATCAAAAACTCAAAAGATTGTCCCAATAGGTCATTAAACCTCTTCCCAAAAAAATTCTAGTTAAACCACTTTGAACATAAAATTATGGAGTATAATAAGAAGGGATTTTCAAACAATTCAAATAAATAGTTTTAATGAAACAATGACCAATTTTCCTAAGTTGAAGAAACCATTTAAGATAAACAACTAGAGGTCCACACAAACCACTATTCAAAATTAATATTACAAATGCACAAATATGATTAGACTATCTTATCACATTGTTTAGTCTGAGATTTTTATTGAAAGTACTGACAATGGGTGTTTCAGCACAAATTTGTAATAAATAAGGTTAAAACAATGACTATGGGAGTGTCAGTGAATTTTTGTAAAAATGGTGAGTTAAAACTCCATTTTTTCCTGTAAAAGGCAGTAAATTTGGGTGCAATTTTTGAACAAATGGAAACCAACTCTCCAAATATGAAAGAGTCTTTTGTTGAACAAGGAGCCATTAACAAAAATCTCTTTCAATTTTTACACAAGTTTCACGGTTTTTAATATATCAATGGATATTTGAAATCCTATTTTTCAATATTTTGAAATCATGTTTCAGTAACTATTTAAAAAACTAGATTCCGAACAAATGAAAACCCATATTTCAAAACTGAAAGTGTTTTTGTCCTTAACTGGTTCATTTAAAAAAACCTCTCTCTATTTTTTAACATCTTTCAAGGTTATGTATTTTCGAAGGCACCACTTAACCCTATCTTTCAGGATTTCGTGAGGAAAAATATCATGGACAATTGTTAACTTGGATGCCACCTCATCAAATTTGAAGTGGTCATCCTTATCTCTAGCCATGAATCTAGTAACAACATGATCTTTAGATGCAAATAGGCTTGCAAAGATGTGTATGTGCATGTATTTGAGAGATACACTTTATCTCTTTTATTTTTAGCAATTTGTAATTAAGAATATGCCAAAAAATTGTTTTAGTTTGTAGACTTTTCTATAAATATAGGTTCTGAAGAATGAGAAGGGGTTGGAATTTTTTGACAGGAAAACTCCAATTATTTCTTGATCATGTTGTGAAGTTAGATTTTGAAGAGCTAATGTTTGCTTGTCATGAGTGTCCTTTATGTCCCACTGGTACCACACTCATGAAACACTTCTCTTCAGCAGGTATTGTACCTTGGCATCAAAGAGAACTAGTTAAAGAAATATGACTGAAAGAAGTATTGGCAAAGCAGTTGGGAAAGCTCCAATTAACTTGCCAATACAAGCAGACACTGAATTTTTCATAGAAAATGAGTCAACACTAACTTTACAACAAGTCTAGCAGCAATAACAGAAGGTGGAAATCTAGTACAAGGTTAGGGAAAGAGGAGGTTGTTGACATAATAGAGGAACAACAAAGCTGTAGAGTGAAAGTGGATTTCATCTTCGTGCAGTCATATTTGGTAGCTGAAGCAAAAGGGAAGAAGAGGACAAAGATGGAAGATCAGAGGAAGAGAGAAAAGTATAGCTTACAGGTACCAGAATAGAGATTGCAAAAAGTAGAACAAGAATCAAAGGAAGAAGGGAGATGAGGAGGAAAGAACAGGAAGAGAAGCAAAAAGAGGAAGAAGAACGAAGGTAAGGTGTAATGCTACACATTACCTATAGCCTCTATACACTCTTTTGATCACATGTTCAGAGAATTATGACATGATTTCATTCTTTATGACCATACAACACTTCATTAAAGAAAATTAAAATTGCGAAAAGCACCTCATGAATGACTTGATCACTTTTATGATCATTTTCTTCATTATTGTTTTAAATTTCTAGAAGAAGAAGCTAAATAGAAATTTATGGAAGGAAGATTTCAATATCTTGTTTACATCTATGAGAATTGGCACAATTTACAAACTTCTGACTCTCTCGTGACATACCCCGGTGTTGGAGCTTCTACATTTGAGACAGATGATGTTGTTGTCCCAAGTGACCCCTCATCCCCTTCTCATGAAACACCTCTAGCTCTGTAGGACAAGGTGGGAGAAGTTGTGAACCCACCTATTCAACTGTCACCATCTCCTCCTACCTCACTTGCTCTATATTTCTCTGCATATTTGGATTGCAAGCCTGATTATTATTACGTGGTCTCATCCCCTCAACCTCCATCCAGTGGTTCCTTTAATACTCCGAATTTTGGTGTGTTGTGTTCATTTGTTTTGGATTCCACATGTGATGTTAACGGGGATCAAGTTGCGAATGGATTTGGGGTTGGATAACCAACCTGTGCTATCATTTTTTATGAGTATGTGTGGGAGTCTAAACAAGAAGTTGTGGTGAAGGGCGGCCTCCTTTTGTCCGAACCTCATCCTCTTTATTGTAACATCTTCTGTGATTTTTCCATTTTTGTTTCCTCTTATGGAAATCCATATATAGATGTTTCCACTTCCAAAAATTCATATAATAAGTGGGATGTCAGTATGTCATTTGATTGCGAAGAGGAAAAATCTATATATCTACCAGAATCATGAGGATGTCATTGTCCATATTGAATTTTTTGATCGGGGTTGTCAAGATTTTTTCACTCATTCATTTGATCATGATTCTGATTCACCTACTGTTGATATTTATAAGCCACTGGTATTTGATGATCCATATTTAGATGAAGTGGAAACTCCTCAAAATTTCGAGGCACTTCAGCCTGAGCTGATGGTTATGTCAAGTTTTGATAGCCTTGAGGTCAGTTCCACTTCCGATAAAAAATATGTTGAATCTCCCCAGTCTCCTCATCGCTCTCTTGTTCACATTGAAAATCAATCTAATTCATAGTTCTCACATCCTCCACCAAAATAAAAAGATCCTATTTCTCATGCATTGGTGGAGTCATACGTAGCAAGCACTGTTGCAAAAGAATTGTTTTTTTCTTTCTTCATGTTTGCTTGCTTTTCAAGTTCGAGGGTGTGTACATGCTTGTCATCCACGTGCAATGTGACAAAACACCATGTTATGTCTGTAGAGTGCCTTTCATGTGCTTCAAATATTTTCTTTTCTGTGGATGCATTCAAGCATATAATGACTTGGTATGAATTGTTTTATCTTTCTTGTCTCATGGTATGCTTGAATATATTTCTTGTCAAACATGCTATCATCAACATGGTTTAACCAACGTGCTAGTGGCTGCATTGGAAACATCACTTCACATGAGTTGGCCCATGATTTGCATAGATTAGGAGTAGGAGTAGTCTTTGATTTCCTGTTTTCTTCTGCTTACTATGTTTTGCTTCGTCTTACTTCTTTCCTTTGCATGCTTGCTTATGCACCCATAGGATTAGTTTCCCCATGAAATGTGCTTCACTTATTGAGGCAAGCATGGTGAAATAAAAGAGGACTTGTACAACTATCAACACTTGGTTATCTATCTATTCCCTCTCTGTATGGAGACCGTGCATTTATTCTAGGGGATGATACCCTAATGGAAAATATATTCCTTTTAGAGAGAATCATAGTGAAATCATGATGCTTGCACTCTTAACAAGTACCACCTACTCTAATCGATTTTCTATATTTGGTTAACCCTTGTCAACTCAGTTAAGTAGAGTAAGGAGAGGGGGAAAACTTTAACAAGTATGTTAAAGCTATATATAGATGTCCTTCTTTGACGGGACAACCTCTTCTTCTCTCAATAATTTGGTATCCCTCTTCTGCCTCATGAAATAAATAAGTTCTTATGCACAATTCTATGAAAAATGAAATATGAAATAAAGGCAAAAGAAGAGAAAGGCTTCATGCACCGAGAGGTGAAGGAAGTAACTTTCCTGTTGTACTGTCGAGGCTCGCTAGCTGTGGAGCAATGCTTATGTTCCTAAAGTGACTCCGTCGAGGTACTGTCTAGGCCTGCTAGTAGTAGAGCAACACCAGAGATGAAACTAAAACTCTGACAATCTATATTACTTATGCATCAATATACCCCTCATCCCCAATCGAAAAAACTCAGTTGACTTGACTTAGTATGTGTGTTGTTGATGAAGAGAATGGTAGGGACTACATATTTAACTCAAGCTAGTGAAGAAGCTATGAAAATCTAAGAATCGAACAATACTTCCAAAAGAGTTAGACTCGATTTACACGAGACAAGGTCAATAAAGAGAGTTGGAGTTCTACCAGTGTGTCTCCAATGTTGTCTTGGTGACAACCACCCTCCAAAATTTTGCCTGTGCTTAATTTTGGAGCCTCCCTCTTGAATCACAACAATTCATCTTGCATTGACCTAGGTATTTGTGCTTTGATTGAGCTTAATCTTTTTCATTTTTCCTTGTGTTTTCTTCCTTGCTTTATTGTCTTACACAAAAACTTGATCTCTTGACTTGGTTTCAACCCAATTCCAAGCTTACCTTAGTGAACTTCACAATCCTTGAGGGAAACCAACCTTGCTCTCGAGAATTGCAAAATCCAAGTTGACAGTAAGTCTTCAGCTCCAAAATTACGCAAAGCCAGCTGACAACCAACCGTCATCTGGGAAATTGTGTAGAGCATCAGAGGTTGCTCATATCTGCTCAACCTAGAAATTGCGTAGAAGCTTCTTGCTCAGAAGCTGCTCAGTGCATAAGCTGGTGAGTTGCCTAGTCATTCCCAGAACTATGCAATCTCTCCAAGCCATGCATGGCATGTTTTCCTAAAAAAAGTAAGAATAAAAAAGCCAAAATCCATACCTAGAAAGTATGGATATATTTTTAGCAACCCAAAGGAGACATTTGAGTTATTTTGGAAAAAGGTGTCGATTTTTCCTTGATTTTTGGCCGTCGCGTCTTAAACCCTTTATCAACCAAATCTATTTAATCGATGTTGTGAGAGCTCATTTTAATATTTGATATTGGAGCTCTAGTATTCCCGAGGAGATAAAAGAACCTTTAGTGTGATTGTCGTCATTTTTTTGGGTGGGCTTTTGCTTTTATAGTCTTTCGCCACTTTTTTCTATCGCTTTTGGTGGTTTAGCTTGTGAGAGTGTTGTTTCACTTATTTTTTGAAATAATGATGGTGTTTTAACTTTATTTAGCTTGTAGAAGTGTTGTTTCAAGTTATAGATTGCCTTTCCCAAGTGTCACATGAGTTTTCCCATTTTTGCACCAAAGGTTGTCGTTGCGACGACTCTCTTCACATGATTCATTTCCCTTCAGTTTAATCAATTGTTTCATTTGTTTCACATGCATGCATATTCACTTAATTAGATCTACACTCAGCCTCACACCAAATTTTAGATCTACTTGTTTTTCACACTCCCTTAGGCAGATTTGGTCTCCCCCTTGCCCAAATCTCACACTTCACTGCATGCATTGCACAATCTGGGAGCTAAAGGCCTCTGCCTTGGATTTTGGAATTGTACAAAGGATATCCTGGCGTAGCTCCAACTATGTATTATGTAGTTCTAGGAGTTAGTCTCCAAACCTATCCACTGATACTACCCAATGCACAGTCTCTCCCAAGCTCTGGCCTAGCCTAAACTTCATATTGCGTGGTTCCAGTCATCAAGCTTCCACACTGACTATTTGGAGTGCATAGTGCACAATTCCCACAGTCATTTAGTCACCTTTTCAGCCAAAACCATGCAGTCCCTCTCATCAGATGCCATGATTGTTGCTTGATCATGTTCTCAAGTTAGATTTGCAAGAGCTAATGTTTGCTTGCCATGAGCGTCCTTTCTTTCCCACTAGTACCATGCTCATGAAACACTTCTCTCCAGTAGGAATTGTACCATGGCATCAAAGAGAGTCGCTTCAAGAGAAATCACTAAAAGAAGTATTGTGGAAGAAGTTGAGAAAGTGTCAATTAACTTGCCAATACATGCAGATGCTCACTATTCATAGAAAAGGAGTCAACACTAACATGGCAACAATTATAAAAAGTAATAACAAAAGTCAACAAGCCAGTATAAGATCAGGGGAAGAGGAGGTTGTTGACATAATAAAGGGTTTACAAAGCTACAGAGTGAAAGAAAATTCCATCTTCATGCAAGAATCTTTGGCGATATAAGAAATAGGGAAGCAGAGGAAACATATGACATACTCGAGGAAGAGAGAAAAGTAGGGCTTGCACGTAGCAAAAAGTGAAACAAGAATTGAAGGAAGAATAGGAGCTGAGGAGGAAAGAATAGAAAGAGAAGAAGAAGCAAGAAGAGAAAAAAGGAAAGGCGCAATGACAGAGAAAACACCACCAATACAGGTTGATGAGCTTAAAGATCCAACAACTAAGGAAGAGAGTGAACAGATGCAAATTCCCTCACCAATGCTAAAGACAAGAACCAAGTTCAACTAGAGATCGATGAGTACGTGGAGAAGCTAAGATGAGAGGCCACCAGGGAATACTTAGAGCTAAATGCACACAACGTGTATAAGTACATCAGTGGTCTTGTTAAGATCAACATCATGTTGCTCATGCTTCAGAATTAGTTGGATATAGGCTTCGAGACCATATACCCAAAATATATGGAGGTAAGAGTCTATCAGAAAGACACCATCAAGCAGTTTGGGGACATCATCGAAGAGTACTAATCTTGGCATCAGTATGTGACCGAGAAGCATCAAGTGGAGGTTGCCGAGTTGGTATTTCCCCAAACTTCTGAGTCATATTTTTTGTCTTCTTATGTTGGCTCTAGCCTATTTTGTCTCACATGGGTACATGTGGAAATGTAATATTATTTTTAAATATGTTGTAAATGAAATTCTATGTTTCATTAGAGTAATGTGAATAGTCACTATGCAATGTAATGGGTTATTTGTAAAGAAGTTAAAGAGTCATGAGGGTAGTCAAAGTGTCACAAAGGGGAATTTCAAGGATCACCACACCCTTTGTTATAAATAGAACCTCATAACTCATAGACCAAGGCTTTTGGGAGCCAATATTTTTGCTAGGCATGGGCTTAGAGAAGGCTTTGGAGTATTTCGATGAGCCTTGGCTTCTCCACAACGTAGAGCGAGTATACTTCTTTGGAGGAGCAGGTGTTCTTGGCTGTAGTCTTCCACTATTGGGGCTAGTGGTTATTAATGGTGTATGTATGGATGGAAATTTCACTTATAATAATAATAACAAAGCCAACACACCTTCATTCATATGTTGTTATTATAGTTGGACTATTCTGGTTGTTTTCGAAATGTATGTTGTTTAACTTACACATTTGTTCATGAATTACTTTGTATGAAATTGTATGAATCTTTTTGAATGCGCATTGTTGGATTAACCCATCACTTTAACTTGTGGACTATTCTAAATCTTAGTCTATGATGTCATTATGCACGTGTTCCTTTCAAGGAACGTACTATTAAAGGCTTCTAAGGGGCACACTTCCTTTTCCTGTCCATGTGTAAGAACTCCCATCATCTCACTTGACTCACTACAAGGTCACACACTTGCTTCCACCCAAAATAATCATACTTATCTCTGCTTGCTACTGTATTCAAGGCATTACATTACCACACACTATTGGGAATCCTACTCCAAATGGTTGAGGTCGAGTTGGGACTTATTACCAAGGAGATCCCCTTGAATGTTGGCGGGCCCAACATCGTCAACACAATCTAACTCATATATTAACAGTTAACTAATAAATAAATCTGAAATAGTTAATGCATGCATTGATTTGAATTTATTAGCTAAAGAGGAGATGACAAGGCAATGTAACATGAGTCTCATACCAGTTTCAGTTTATAGGTGCTACATGAAATCAGGAGATCAATCCTTCGGAATTTTTCAATCAATTAGAAGGAAATTCCTGTGTTTTAGGTGATAATTTCCTTTGGAATTGCACAAGGAAATGGAAGTCTAGGTGAGAAAATAATTAACTAAGTGTTGGGCATAGTTTCTCAATTCACTAGAGAGAACAATTATTCTTTTGCAAGTTGAGCTCAGAGTTGAAGCTAGCAATTGTAATAGTTTCTTTATTAAATTGATTAATGCAAAGAGGCTTGAGGGTTTTTTTCCTAGTTTGGCTCCCCCAAAAATCACTATGTATTTATAGTGTTG
Organism: Pinus taeda; assembly: GCA_000404065.3. Lineage (NCBI taxonomy): Eukaryota > Viridiplantae > Streptophyta > Pinopsida > Pinales > Pinaceae > Pinus > Pinus taeda. The sequence continues at coordinate 9,403 of APFE030163707.1, forward strand.
TTTATTTCATGTCTATGCATGTTGTTCTATATTGTGATTTCCATTCCGCGAATTAGTAGAGTATAATTGTCTCTTGTTTTTCTGGTTTGAAATCTTGAGTACTTGCAATTTCTATCAAATTTCTACAATTACAAAGAGATAATGAAGCAAACCAATCAAAGAAATCGAAAGGAAGAGCGAGATTATTTTGAATATCTCATAGATATTGTTTCCAGAATCGAGGCATCTAAAATAAAAGTAGATTAAATGAAACAATTCAAGAAAGAACAAATTATGATGGATCTAGTAACACTTTCAAAAATTATTGGTCAAAATTTTGATTTTTGGTTTGTCAAAGTGAAAATTTTTCTTCGCTATAAAGATTTGATTGAATATCAGTCTAATAAACCATATTGACAAGTATGTATTTCTTTAGTAGTGTTTCTCATAAATGGAGCATTGGATAAGATTATTTTGTGCAAGGTAGTAAAAGCTATATCTTCCTAGGAAGCATGGAATATCTTGGGAGTAGAATTTGGTAGAAAGCAAACTAACGTACAACAAAAAGTTGTGTCATAGTACATTGAAGAGTCCATAGAGAAGTCAATCATGGGTATTAGAGTAAATGAGCAAGACTCTAGGAGATCAATAGAGCTTGGAGAATCCCACTCACATGCAGATGGTGGTCGTGGAGAGTATAAAAGTGAAACCCATTATGTGGACATGGATATGGATGAAGAAGACACAAAAAATAGTATAGAGAGAGAAGTTGAAGCCTTTGTGTGTGAGTAGAGAAAGATCATATAAATTCTTAAGAAATCCACTATAACAATGATGGATGTTGAAGTTCATAGTGACAACTTTGAATCAGAGGTTGAGAGATTTAAGTTTTAGAATGAAAAATAGATTTTTTCATATGAAGTAATGGTTTGCAGAGTTGAGAGTGCACCTCTAGTGAATTTAACAACAACTAAAGAATTTGGTGAAGTTGAAATTGTTACTCAGCAGATGCATGCTTATATATCCAACCAAAGAATTGAGGAAAATTATGTTGATGACATTTATGTTCTCTTCTCTCAAATAGGCATTGATTGTATCAATTATGGAAAGTGCCATGTTTGATGAAGAATTGAAGGTTGAAGTTGCCACTATAAAAACAAGTTATCAAGAAAAGCTAAGAACTTATGATGAAGTGGTGTGTGAACTAGAAGCAACTGAGTTTGTCATTGATAAATCCACTAATGGAGCAACAAGTGGTTTGGTGGATCCAACAATTGAAATTTTTAATGCTAACTTTGATGAAGAACAGTTAACTAGTGATTAGTGGTTGCACATGATGCAACAAAAAAAATCTCACTAATATGTTTTTATTTGGTAATGGAAGCTGACTTGTCTGTAGAGGCTAAGTGGAAGACAACTTGTTTACAACGACAAAGGTTAGTAAGCAAGTGGAAAATGAAGATTATGATGCAACGATCGAAGAAGAGAAGGTAGAGGTAGAGAAGGGAGAGGAAGAGGAGAAAGCTCTCATTGTAGAGCATAATGAATATGTTTTTAAAATTGATTTTGACTATGCAGATAGACAAGATAGTAGACCGGTTACAATTATAGCTAAAAGAGAAGATGAAGAAAAAGATGTAGGAATGGACATAGAGGTTTTGGTTATCTTCTCTAGATATAGTAACGGTTTTTTAGGCTTCTCACCTCCCTTTAAGTCGAGCTCTTTGGATCTTGAAATTCGACCTCCCCTGTGATACCAATATGATGTAAAAGCAAAGGAGGAAAACAAAAAAAATACATAGAAAGAATGTGAATTGGTTCTCAAATACTCTATTAAACACAAAACTTGATTCACTCATATACATCTACCAAGTTGTGGCCTGTCTTTTTTATTGTTTCTTTTGCTACAATGACCCAACCACACACATATAAACACATAAATTATTAAATATAGAATCATGCAAACTCTTACTAAACTTAACTTTTCTGTGGCTAACGATATTTTGCAAACTCGCAATCGACTTAACTTATAATGTTATACTTGACTTGCTTTTTTTAACTTGAATGATCTCTTAATGCATTTTTTTTAAAATGAGGGGGGTGAGTCCCTCTTTCAGAAACTATATATTAGCCCAGATTCACAATTTTTACATATATACAGAGGTGAGATGATTATAATAGTTGCATAGCAACACTGACATGCGATGAGGGTCGAACCCAAGTGGGGAGGCTATTAACCAGCCATCCCATCCATGCGGGATAATGCCCATATGCAATCTCTGCATGCATTGCATACATAGAAAGTAATTACTATTTCTAACAGTTTCTAATCTATCTTAAACATTTTTTAAAGAATGAATTTTTTGTGTTTAAAAATTAAAATAAACGAAATTGCATAATTTCCTTAAATATCTATTTCCTCTTAAGCCAATCAAACCATTCTACTTTAATACCTTATACATGTTAGGAATGTTTTCTTAAAAATTAATTGGTTTTATTATTATATATTTTCTTAACGATTAATTGGTTTTGTTATTTTTATTATTGATTGGTTTTCATACCAGGCATATTTTTTTAATATAATTTTTTTTTTTAAACCTTATCTCCAGACCTTTCAACTAAATCTCCAAATATTTAACCAATCCTTTTATAAACTCTTCATAAATGTTTATAATTTTTCCCCTTTTAAAAACAGTATGCTAATGCACGGAGACATGTGTAATTCGTTCAAAAGTTAGTGCATGGAGACATGCATGCAGACTTTTCAAACTTGGTACATACTTTGTAACACGTTAAAGCATGCGAACATGTGTAAATACCTTCCCGGATTGAATTTGGGGCACCTTTTTTTAATTAGAGGGCCAATGCACTTGTCGACGAGGACAACCTGCGGCAAATTTAAAAAAATTGTTGTCGTAAATCTTCACACTGTCCTTCGATATTTCGGTTTATATATATATAAAAGATAGCAAGTTAAACATTTATGTAAAATAAATTATATATTTTTTATAATC
>APFE030163730.1:0-10717 GCA_000404065.3 Pinus taeda
ACATGGCCTAGCTTAGCATATAAGCCAAGAAAATCATACAGTGACAAACCCCAAGTTTATCATATTAACAATGATGAGATATGTAACAGCCTCACTAAGTCTAATGTATACAAGGCATGGGTGTGGGTTGAGATATCTTGATGGGAATTAATACATTTTTGTTTTGGATGCATGGAAAACCCATCATTGTGAGACCGTAATATGGGTTGGGAGTTGACATGCCCTATTTTATTTGTTGTGGCTAGGGTTTAATAGAATGTTGAAGGGAAAAAATCATGAGGGGATGAATTATGTCTGTGTATTCATAAGGTTCTGTCAAAATGACAGGGCATTAACTGTTGACCAATATGCTTTGTCTTCCCTATAATTGGTTGCGAATGGTTCCTCTTACCAGTTGTGAGAGCCAAGTGAAGTTTCTAGTGAGCTCTAAAGCTCAACTTCTTCCTAGAGAGCAAAAGAACACACCAAATACCTTTACTTCATTGTGAGTCACGATGTTCTCCACGATCTTCAACGCAATAAACTATTGTAAGGTCTCATAAATTAATCAACTATAAAATTTATCAGCGTATGGATCGTAACATTATCAAAATAATGGCATATTATATATGTGCCATATGTTTGTGGCTTGCAAAAATTGGTTTGATATTCACGACATAAACCTTATAAAAGTTGTTTGATATTCATGTATAAATGTCTATGATAAGATTGTTACAAACTTCGCATACACATCGTGAAGGACTAGTAGAGCATATCATGTCTTACATATGTGTTGTGTATGATTCCATTGTCAATGGGGCCCTAAGAATTGTTAAATACTTTGCACTATTAAATCCCTAGTAGTATATGTCAATGGGGGAACTTCAAGAAAAATGGTGGAGTTATCACAATTAGAAGTAAGCAACGGGTCAGTTTTTTAAGACACAAATAGAATGGACATTTGGCACTAGTTCTCACAATAGGATAACAAGATAATATACACTCATCCAAATATGAAGGATTTGGAACTCATTACTATAATCTTGTGTTGGAGATGATTGGAATGTCTCTTGTGTTAAAGATGATTTGTGAAGAGAGTTTCATAATTATGATAGAAACATCATCTCAAAGATATTGAATTATAATTTGATATATCATTTAGAATCCCATGGAATCCCTCACAAATCCTCTGCTTTTATTGTTCCTACAGTGAATTGTTTAAGAAACTCCATCTCTAGTGATCACTAAAGTAAGATTGAGATTATTAATCTGGAAAGAGTAGGGCTTGGGAAAAAAGCCTTTTATATGACATCACCATGGTATCAATAAATTAACTAACAAAATTCATTGGAAAAATTAGTAATTATTTGAGTTATAGGTCGGCTCCTCCAATAGATGTGTCCCTTCAAACTATGGTTGAGCTAGTATAAATAGTAGCTTATACTCCTCCATTTCCTTCATTCAACTCAGTGCAAGTATAATATACACAACAGAAAAGGAGACTAAAGGAGGATGAAAGTTGTAGATTATTGTTTGGGAAAGTCTTGTTGAGTATTATGTGATTAGTATTTGGGCTATATCTCTCTCTACTCATGGAGTACTTGTGGATTAAAAATTCTTCTTTTGTTGCAGCCCAATTTGGTTTAATTTGTGAACAAAACCTTGTTTTTTTCAGGCACAGACTAGACTCTCTTTCTCAAGACCCGAGACAAAACTCATCCTTCATTCCAGACCTACAATACCTAAGACCTGTGGCAGTACTTTCAGACTTGTGCAACCAATTGAAGACATGTTCTTGGCCCCATGGAAAGAAGAAAGTCTCAGTCCTGTGGTAGAATTTTCAATTTGAAGGTGAAAAACTTGTGATAAAAGGAGCTTAGACCTACGGAGGCTCAAAAATATGGAGGATATGAAGCTTGTTGACTATGGAGTCTCAGATCTGAGAAGGATGATGAACCATAGCTTGTGACATGTGTATTAACCAGCACCTTGATCTTGTGGGCATACTTGTAAATATCTTAGTATATTAGGCATTGGTTGAAGTCCTTAAATGAAGAACCTTGAGTATCATTTGAAGGATATTAAAAGAATAAGTAACATTGGAGTATACATGTGAAGAGGGGTTGTTAATGAAGCATCATAGGAGTACACTTGAAAAAGAGTTGTTGAGGAAACACCATTGGAAAACACTTATAAAGAGGGGTTGTTTGAGGAGAAGAACCTTGAAAAGGACTATAGCTAGCTGGCCTTGAAGTGAAATTTTGAAATATCTTTTTAAGACACTTTGATCACCTGCGAAGTGACCTTGAAGACCTTTTGTGACGACTCTTCTAGAGCAATCTTAGAGCATACATCCTTGACCTTTGAGCTTTGACTTTGAAGATTTATTTGGAGCATATTGGAGACTATATTGAGCATCTTGAAAGCTTGTTGATGAAGCATCATTAGCTAGATAATTAGGGCAATAGTATTGAGTATTTGTTGAAAAGGATTGTGGAAGTATCGCTGAGACACTTTATGGAGACATGATGCATGATTGAAGCCCCAACGAAGTTGTTGTACAGAAGACAACAAAGAAAAAAATGAAATGGAGAGCATATAAACAATCATTTACATTTTGTGATGAAAATAAATTGAAATTTGAACAAACTAATAAGAAATTAATGAATGAAATCATAGGCAAATTTCATGATCATACTTTGTTACAAACTAATAATTTTCAGCCATTAATGCGAGAAAATTTTGCTCATAAAAATTAGCAACATAGGGTATTTTTTTTGGAGAAATATGCCAGAAAGATATAAGTTGTGGATTTTTCATTTTATTAATAAAAATACGAGTACAAGATACTATTTTGGTTGATTCCTACAAGAATGTAGACTAGAAATATACTTTAAAATGTTTAAGATGTAAAAAGACTCATACGTTGACACTCGTAATGCTAAAAATTAAGACAAAGTGTTGGGAAACTTGGACTCTTTTGATATTATTGGAAATATGTTCAACAAAATGTGTATCAATTAGCACTAATATAATAAATATCCAACATTCTAACAACACAAAATAACAAAACAAATAAACACCAACCTTAATTAAAAAAACCAGATGAGCTCACTTTCTCCTTGTCACTCCTTGAAGGAGTTTTGTTGTCAGCAAAACAACTAAGCTCTTGTACTCTAGAATGAATTAATCAAATGGAAAATAATAAATTTAAAATTTATGCATACCTCTCTTCGCTATTATTTTCAAACCTTGCTCGTGTGCCTTTTGCTTAGTTTTATACTTTCCTTGGGTAGTTGGAGGGAAAAATTGTTTTATAACTAATGTTTGTATTATGTTGAACACTTTTTCTTTCTAATTCAAGAGAAGACATTTATAAGGGGTATTTATAATTATTTAAATTTATATTAGTAGATGGGGACCCCAAATGTCCATGAAATATTTCCATTAAACCTTGTAACTCCCATGAAACCAAATTATTGAGACTATGGCAACATCGTGAACACCATCACCATAAAAATAAGACATATGAATCAACCCAATATCCATAAACATATATAAAGAAGCATGTGAAACAACCCTTGTGTCTCCCATCAACCATAATTCCATCAAAATATGTATCATAGTAAAAACTATAATATGTTGTGCCAAAACATGATAATGTCATAGTCTGAAATATGTTTAAGTAATATAACGTAAAACAACATCATGCCAAAGAAATAAATTATGCCAGCTTGGGTAGTTTTCTAGGGCCCTCCATGTAGAATGGTTTTTCCTCCTCCTCATCCTTTTCTCCTTGTACCTCTATATGCATGTCTTGGACAAATATTTCTCTCCTCTCCCATCATTTCGCTATGGGAATGTCAATATGTGTATGTGATGAAGCGGCCTTAGAGGGAGAATGTACAGGCATCGATGACATATGGAACTTCCCCAATGAAAGATAAGTAAGATAATTAGGGGTTCGTTGAGAATGAAAATAAGTGGCTTGAGATAATGTATAGTGTATCTAAGGAGGAATGGTCACTGGGTGAATTGAGTGATGAGAAGCAATAGACCAATGTGCAAAGCTAGATGTAGGGCTGACAAGGTTGGTATCCCAACCATCATTCTATAGTGGTTGGCATTGATATACATGAGGTTCTAGAATTTCCATTATGCTAAGATGTGGAAAAGGCACATTTTGCAAAGCATGCTAGGTAGGAGGAGGGGGAGGAGGACCTTTGAGGTATAAGTGGCCAATCTATGTCAATTGACTAAAATCCTCAAAGTCTGCATCAAAGTGCATGAGAAATATAATTATTTTATTTCTATTATCCCTCCATGGCACACTTTTTATTTTAGTTTCCCCTCTTCTGTTAGCTTGAGAACCTTTGTTAAAGAAACTCATAATGTATTGTGATAAAGAAAATCTATCATGCATCCATTACTTGAACATGAATATATAATCAACAAAATAAAGGAAAATAGTGATGGTTTAGGGGCACAAACCAAGAGGAAAATTATAACCCAAAACCAATGTAACGTGAAGCAGAAGGATCATGCATTAAGTAGCGGGATACACTTGTGGAATTTACACTGGAATTTACATGGTCATGGATTATAACTAAAAGATTTGGGAGAGTGGGTTAGGGTGCCATGGAAAATTATGCTATCCATGATTATGTTTAAAGATGTGTCATAAGATTGTTGAGTTTATTAATTAAGTAACCATGCCTTCATACCTTTATAGCATTATATTTTGTATTTTATTTCAAACAATAACTTTGATAACTATAACCTTACACTTTTCAAACTTCTCATGATTTTCATGAAATTGTTATTTTAAAACTTAGTTTTTGCAATTTTTTTCACAAATATATAGTCATGTTGTAAAGAATAGTTTATCAGCAAGGGAAGTCTCCATTTTTTTACTATGCCCATGAATGATCCTGGAATTGTGATCATATCATTCTCATAATGATATTGTAGTAGTTATTTGATGAATATCTTAGAACTGCAAGTATCATAAAAGATTTCAAACCACATATGAAATGTATAACAAGCATATTTATCAATATATAACTCTCTATAGCCACATGTGTTGATTTGAGAATATAACAAGCATATTTATCAATATATAACTCTCTATAGCCACATGTGTTGATTTGAGAATATGGAATTGCAAAATGATGTTATGTAAGAAATATTTATTTCTCTAGGTGAGTCAGGTGGATATTGGTGGCCACCCGCCTATTCCACCTAGACCTCCAATCAGTTTCATATGTTTCCTTGATTATAGCAACATTTACTATTTTTAGCATTTTTGGGTCTTGAAACTCTAGAGTTGTTTCGACCCCCTAAACAACATTTTTTTGAGGTTTGAAGCAAGCTCGACATTGTTTGTGGAGGGTTATGGAAAAACTTGTACTACTCTGAGAGATATTTCCAACAAGGTATCATACACACCAAATGGAGATCATATGACCAAGTTACAACCGCAGGAAGTTGGTTGCCAACTAACCCTAACGAGGCCCACAAACTCTTGGCATTCCATCTCTTGGGGTTAAGGTTTTGGTTTTTTAGTGTTTCCCCTTGTTGTTCAATAATAAAAAGGTCCTTGAGCCTCATTGTAACACAATTTAGAGGAATGTAGTGGCCACATCTGTTCTCATAGATAAGCTACCATCACCTGAGCTAGTTTATTTCCATTCTGCTTCTAAACATCTTTTAGTTCTTTGATATTAATGAAATGAAGATTTAATTTTACTACATCTCGGTGTTTATATATATATATATTGTTACGTTCCTGCATAACTCTGGATCAGTGGTATTTGAGTGGTCTACTCTTTCTTTGTTTTACTTTGCATGTCCCTGACAAGGTCAAGGTATAAGGAGTTAGGGCTCAAACTAGTTGAACCTTTGCAAGACCAACCTCGTAAACCTCAACAACCTCCCATGGTAGAGCAAAAGAAAGATGAGGGAGCAGGAGATCCTTACAAAATATTGCTCGAGGAAGCCCTCAAGTGAAAAAGGAACATAATGATGGATAAATTTTCCTAGATACTTCAGCGACTATCCACAAGTGATGCATCTTCATCTAGCAGCCACTCTAGAGGCACCACTCCCTTTAAGGTACAAGTCAACTTTGAAATTCCCATATACATTGTAGATAGATGGTTAAAATATATTGGAAGGGTGTTTTTCAGTTCATTACTTTTCCAATCAGGAAAATATTACTTTTACACTCCTCAAAGTCACCTCCCATGACAATGACTAGTGGTAAACCTACTATGAACAGAAGGACGAGAGAGAACCCTCACTATTTTCAGCCACGACCACTTGGACTTCTTTCAAAGACGCCATCAGGGAACAATATTACCTTTTTGGAAATTGTGAATATAAATACATAAAGTGGACCACGTTGTGGCAAGGAAGGAACCACGACATATCGAAGTTCACCAATATTTTGCATACCCTTCACATGATGTTGGGTATCAAGGATTCCTAGTGGAATTTGGTACTCAAGTAACATGGTTGTCTACATAATTACATTTAGGACAAGATGGAGTTCCTAGACATCTCCTCCCTTGGCACCGACTATACACTATCAGATCGAGCAGAAATTTAAAGAGAAGAAGCAAGACTTTGGATTTGTGAATCTGAAGCAAGGGAAAGGCACCCCCAAACCACAGAAAAAAAGGACAAAGCAAAGGTAGGGTGACCCAAGACAACCCACTGAAGCCATAAGAAAATAACAACACCACAAAGACAAAGAAGGACACAGGGAAATGGTGTAAGTTCCTTAAAAGCCCCACTCAAAACAAAAGTGAGTTTAAAGTCAAGTAGTCACTAGTGGCCGAGCTCAAGTCTTATGAATCATGTGCATATTACGACTCTGAGTTAGAACCCAACAAGGGGAATGAAAAATGGAAGTAGATTATTGGTGTGGTTCCTAATGCCAGTATTGCCACCACCAAGATCCAGAAGATTGAGCTTGAAGATCCAGAGTGGGGGAGCGACTCTTCCACTCACAGATGTGGGTGAAGGGTTCTTTGCTACAATTCATTGTCGCATAGTGGAAGCCAAAATAACCTCATTTCAGTAGAGGTTGTGAAGCGGTTGGGCCTATTGACTACACCACACCCAGAGTCGTACACCATCGAGTGGCTTCACCAAGGAGGTAGCACCACCTACCACCATCTCTTTGATCACTGCGAAGAAATGCAGTAACATCATTTTCGAGACCGAGAAATTTTCCTTCCTTATGATTCAACGTGAGGGAAAGAAGAATATTATGACCACATCCACATCCTCCAAATACGGCTCCTTCATACGATAGAATTAGATGGACAAGGTCATGGAGGAGTACAAGCACATCTTCACCTCACCCATAGGGGTACCCCTGCACTGTCAAGTCAAGTACTCCATCGATCTGACCCTAGGCGAACTGCTACCCAATAGACTGATATAATGACACTATGTTCTGGATAATGATGAAATTAAGATGCATATTCAAGAGTTATTGCAGAAAGGGCACATCAGGCCAAGTTCATCACCCTATGGGAGCCTGATTGTGTTGGTACAGAAGAAATACGGCACTTGGAGACTTTATATTGACTATCGAGCATTGAATAAGATCATTGTCCAAAATAGGTATCTAATCCCATGGATTGATGACCTTTTGGACCAGCTCAAGGGGGCTAAATATTTCAGCAAGATTGATTTGAAGTATGGTAATTGCCATGTGCCAATTGAACCCTCTGATGTGTGGAAGATTTCCTTCAAATCAAGGGAGGCTATTATCGAATGGCTGGTTATGCCTTTCAAGTTGAAGAATGCCCCCACAACCTTCATGAGGTTGATGTACGACACCTTGTGGCCCTTCACTAACTAATTCGTGGTGGTGTATTTCGATGAAATTTGGATCTTCAGCCAGAGTTGGGAAGAGAACCTACACCATATTTTACAGGTCCTCCAAACCCTATGACAACACAAGTTGTGTGCCAATTTGGAGAAATTCAATTTTGGTATGACCCAGGTTCAATATCTGGGGTACATCATTGATGAGCGAGGTGTGCATGATGACCCAACAAAGATATAATTTGTTTGAGATTGACTAGCCCCTGCTGTACCTGTTTCCTATAGGCAGTCCTTGGCTACAAAAAATACGCCAGGAAACCAACTCAACCAGCCTTTAGGTTCAAGTTGGCCCTTGAACCAGAGGGTGCTCCCTCAATGTTTACGACGTTTTGTTTAACTCACCTGTCATTGAACAACATCCTATGAAGCACAATGGCCAGATTTATGGTTTTAATTAGGGATGGTTTGCGATCAATGATAATCCCTAATCATGATTAAAGGCCTCCCTCACAGGGTCCCTTTTGAAAGTGTCAGCTTCCAGCTTGACAGAATGACTTAGATTTTTCAAGAATTATGGTGGAAGAATGTAAGGGGATTCCTAATAATTGAACAGTCAGACTGACTACTTAAAAACTAGGGAAATTTAGATGTGTATAGAAGATTTCTACAGCCCAACAAAAACATATTCAAAGGTAACATAAGGCCAAAGTGAAATCGATTCCAAGAGGAGATATTTCAAACAGATAGTCTAATAAGCTGATCTCTTTTAATGGCTATCCAAAAACATAAAGCAAAATCCAGTCAAATAGGAGTTATCTTGGACAAATAGTCCAATAAGCTGATCTCTTTCTAAAGGTTATGATTTTGCAGGGAATTTCAGAAAGATTAAGACTTAATCTACCTTACACAGACCTTCCTAATATTGCTTTGAACATATGTAGAAACAAGTTATGAAAACACTAGAAAGACATACGAGAAACAAAAAATTATGTCATAACTAGAGATGGAAGGCTTTCATTAGAATTATTCAAGAGAAGTTATTACATAGTTTAAGAGCCTTGGCATCAAAAGCCAACATTGTTTATTACAAATAAAATAATATATATAGACAACATCTCTCCTAACTGTTACACTAATTATGGAATACAATCCTGAATAGTATACTAAAAATAAAACAATGTATCTAAATTATCTGCTGGAAACTTTGAACAGCTTGCAAGTATCTTGCCTTGAGATCTAGAATTGGTTGAATGCCTACTGAAAATATGCAACATAATCCTCAATTTGTTGATCCTCTGTTGCTAGGCGTTTTATACTGATCTTCATTCCCTTGAGGTTTGGAAAAAGGTTGTTTTCCCATAATCTGCTATTTGTCCCTTTAAACATGATTGGTCTGCCATCTGCCCCTTTGAATTCTATTTTTGCCATTTTATGATTTTAATCATACTTTATTTTGCCACAACTATTTGAGGAATATAAAATTTTCAAATATTTGATTAAACTCTTAAATGAATTTAAGGATTTATAATTTCAATATATATATTTAAACGATTTGATAAACCATCTACCAAATCCATGTATTGTTTCCACTTTCCATGAATCCATGGCTTGTTTCTCCTTTTCACCTTTCTCTATAAGTTCATTTCATGGCTATAAATTTCTTTTACCCTTGTAGAACACCAGGATGGTTTTGCAAAACCATGTGTTGATTTTCACTTTACTCTTTCATTTACATGAATGCCATATTTTCTCACCTGTACATTAATTTCGTATGAAATTTTCCCTTTTATTTTCTCTGATAAATTCATGGAATCCGTGAATTTCATTTTATCTGTGTTGTAAAATCATTTTAAACTTATTTCATTTCACCAACTTTGTCTTCCATCTATTAATTTCCTGTAAAATGTAGTTTCCATCTATGAATTTCTTGTAAAATGTAGTTTCACCTTATCTTTGCATTCGACTTCCCATCCACATAGCATTTATTTCATAATCGTATCTGTCATGTGGAAAGAGTTATTTTTGCTGACAAAACTAACCTCCCTAGGAGTCTAAGACTCTCTAGTGAAAAACAAGACAATTAAGAGCAATCCTTCTCTAAACATGCATTATTCTATGAGAAACCAAGTGTTTTTCGATCCTACCTCAAGTCCAACGCTTGTTGTATCAGTCTAGCCTCGTCGATCCAGATGAGCTCCTCCTTCACTTGAAACCTGCATACACTAACAATCAAACGATTACATAACACCTGAATATTCCATAAAACAAAGCATATTCAACATATAGACCAAGGAGTATATGAAACAATTCGTTAACAACAAATCATTGAGAAGAATGGAGTTATTTGTATTAAGGAAACAAAAAAGAAACCATTACAACCTGAGCCTTGGTGTTGTGCAAGTTCCTCCCAGGGTCCAGCAAGAATTTTCCTCTACTTTGACAAGCTCACCCACTTCCAAATGAAACAAGAAAGGATGGTAATCTCTCCTCACAAGCTTACAATGGAAGTCCTAATTCTAGCAGCATCTACCCTTTGGAATGTTCAACTTTCAACCTCCCCTCCCTTGGCCCAATGCCTGTATTTATAGGGTTCTAGAGGAAGTCATTCAGTTCCAACATCAATGGGACACTCCCTCTTTTGGATGGGGTAGCTCCTCTCTTGATGGGATAAGTTCCTCTATCATAGGGATGCATGAACCATCAGGAGACGCTCAATACACGTCAAACACTCTTCTAGAAAGCTCTATAAGTGACCACAAGTAACTTTTTTAAGATGAAACTCGCGCCTTTTGACCTTTACAGGAGTACGCACCCATCCCTTGACTTACAGAGCGTACAAGTACGCAGGTACAATGAGCTTGGGATGCGTACACGCAAGCAAGGTAGAGAGAACCTG
>APFE030163735.1:0-10419 GCA_000404065.3 Pinus taeda
AACTGGTTTTCCCCAAGAGTTGTAGGGGGTTTTTCGAGGGTCACGTTGACAAAAAATATCAGTGTTTTAATGTGTTTTAATGGCTGTTTATTACTGCTGATTTTTATTTCTGCAATTTCCAGCATTCTGTAAATTTTCCAGAATTTGTGTTTTCAGCAAAATTTATTTTTTCCAGCTTGTTGAATGTATGGTTATGGGAAAGGGCATTTAACTACATGGGAGAAATAAGGAGAAACTGAAAACCGGGGTGGGAAAACAGAAATTTTAACACCGCCCACATCTCCTCCCATGAAGGTAGTCTTTCCCTACCCAATATGCTTTGGACGAGGACTTTCCATTCATCCGAGAGTCCATTCAGGGCCGTCCTTACCATCGCGGTAGATTGAGTAGTAGAACGCAATGCAACAAGCTAGTCTTTGGTGTCCTGAAGACGTTGAAGATAGGAGTTAACCCCTTCTCCCTTTTGCATCAATGTCTGTTGCAACTTTTGTTCTAGGTACATATTCCACTATTCGGAAGAGCCTTCATACAATGAAGACAAAGCTTCCCACATCTCTCGAGCTGTATCTTTGCCCTGCAAGTGTGAGACCACATGATCTCGAACGCCATTGAAAATGAACCTCTTTGCCTTCCCTTGCTCGGCCTTGTACTTCTTTTGATCATTGTCAGCAGGAACAACCACAACAATCTTGACGTAGGCTTCGAGATCGTACTCCTCCAAAACACCTAAGATTCTGGTCTTCCATATGACATAGTTGGAAGCTCCTTCCAACCTGTCCTGATCTCTGAGCCCATGTGATGCCATCTCACCCAACTTTCGAACTAACTCCTCTAGTCACTGCTCAGCTGCCCAGCAAGTGAGAAATTCAAACATTTTGGCAAAAAGTTCTCTGAGGAGAAAATTCCCCTTCTATGTGTCTTCACTCTTTTCTAACGGTTTTTTGCCTCGGCAGAAACTTCATCCTTCATGCACTGCGCCGAGGCTTTGCGTCACTCCCTCTTCCCCTGCAAACTCACAAACTGGAAATCGTACCTCTCTGTTGACTCTCTCAGAGAGAGATTTCCTTGGAATCTCTGCTTCTCGACAAGGACTACGCAATCCCTTCAAGGGGATTCAAATCGCTGCCAAGTGCAGCTTTTGGCCTCCCTGCTCAATGCTGGATCTGCTCTTCCTGTTTCAAAATCAATGCTTTGATACCATGTGAAAATTCCTAATCCTCAAGGAACCCCTATTGCAACAAATTTGAATCTACTTTACCTACTTGATTTTAATATACATTATCAAGTTATTCTTTGAATACTGAAGCAAATTACTTCTGCAGCCTACACTCCTTTAATATTTGATTACATGAAACATAAAACTGAGCAAAGAACAAGATATATAGGACACAGTTATTTTTGGACAAAATAGTCCCCGGAGAAGCCCAATGCGGGAAAACCGGTGCATCAACTTTGAGGGTTTTCTAATATTAAGCAGTAATTTTGAATACAAATGCTGGATGCCCTCTTGACAATCCAGTGATAGAGAAAATACAATGGCGGAGAACTGAGCGAGTTTTACCTTCACTCGCCAGATTCCGACTGATTTGACAGCATAACTGGCCAACCCTGGCTACTTCTACGCTGCCCTGCGTAGGTCCTGCATCAGCCCTACAAGCTCAATGTCAACTCTGTGCTGTCTCTTCTGCCCATTGCGTTAGATTTCCCGACTGTTCAGCAGTTCCCCGACAATTTCGGCTTTCTGCATGGAGGGTAGCTTCTGCGCTGGCCCTTCTGGCTCTGCGTCAGGCCTATGTTGGCCCAGATTGGCCCAACGTCAGTCCTTTTGGCTGCTGTGCTGCCTCCACTAGCTTCTCTCTGCCTCTCTATTAGTACTCCCGAACTATCCCTGCCCCTCTACTGCAACTGATCACCTAGTTCGAATTTCTCAGCTTCCTAGCCCCAGAAATCGAACTCCAGGTCACTCTGTTCTCTCCATGTGTGTTTCTAAATGAACCCGAAACCTCCTTTTACTTTTCTCGTTTTGAATTGAACGACCAAGATTAAGTCTCTAATCAACGACTAAGATTAAAACATGACTTGATCCGCCTTCTAGATCATTCTCACCCATATTTTGATTAATACCCATTAATATTTTAATTTTATTAAGTTTAAGCTTAGGAACCCCATTAAAAATATTAATTATTTTAATAAAATATGATCCAGGTGGAATTTCACCAAATGGTTTCTGGGTTCTTTAGAACTCATGTGCCTTGGCCTCTCCACCAATTTTCATGGCTAGAGCACATCTAATGCTACCAAAAACTAACACTTTCATCATGCTTATCGCAAGCATTACCAGCAGACTCATGTATAGGAGTCAATGAACTATCCCTCTATATGAAATCCATCATGACAAGCATCAAGAGTTTCATTTTCTAGAGCCAAGGTGCTAGCCTTCTTTATAGGATCAAGATATCCAACAGATAGATCATAGATGTTAGCCAAACATCAAGTGTATCAACGTATCAACATTAGATAGCCTCATAGAATTCAAGAAGGTCAAAATGTTCAACACCAAGTGCATAATTTCATCATAGGAGTCATATATCCAAGTCACTTTCATATGCATGTATGAGCCATTAAAGAAACAGGCATTCTCATCATACCTTAGGGCTTATCGAGCCAATAGCTGAAACACATCATACCATGTATATCTTGTGGTATTCAAATACTAGAGCACCTACTCATTAGTCATAGGCCGCTTGAAGCACTTTGTCATCTTTTCATCAAGTACATCTTTATCCCTTTCCAGATCTGCATCTCAAAATGATCCTCAAGAAGGATCTATACATCTCATCTCATCAAGGAGGTTAGAAACATCTATATACTCAAATACATATGCAGGAAGTACAAGCAATAAACATAATCATAAGATCCATAAGTCTAACAAGTAAGAAGCATCATAAGTCAAGAAATAATTATCTTCGATGAGAGGTGATCCTATCCCTCTTGAACCAATCTTCAAGAGCCATCAATGTCCGTGGTCCATATACGAATGTTGTCTTCAAGTATCCAACCAGATATGATAGGGATTATCCCATCTAGGGCTTCATCGAATCTTCGTCAAGTGTTTCACATAGACCATGCTAGAGTTTCATATATCAAATATCAAGTCTTTGCCATAACCAAGGTTTTCTCTCCAACCCTAACCTCATAAAATCCATCAAACCCTAATCAACATGATGCTTAGGTTTATCTTCAAACCCTAGAATTCTTTTAGGTCTCCACCATCCTCTTCTTGCTTCCATCAATGGTTTCATCATCAAGGTGATCTCCATGACTTCCCTTCAACCCAACTCCAATACCATGTTAAATTTTCTTAGGGTGACATTGTTCTTTGCTATGATAATTGCATTTCATCATTAATACATTAAGTTCACCCCATGTCATCAGTACATTATTTAGATCTACACCATTATACATCAAGATATGCAATTATATAGAAAGAAACAACATCAACATCATCATCAATGCAACGAAACAAAAAGGAATAGTAGAAGAAAAACATGCACACACATAGAGACATCAGGATTGGTCCAATACTAGGGTAAAACCCACTATGGGAAAAACCCTTGCAAATCTTCTTCTTCTTAGATTATCATCAAATGATGCAGCAAAAGAGAGTAACAATGATCCATAAATTTATCTATGTAGCAAAACAATAATGATATCCATGAAACAAATCTATTCATGCTAGGAATCAGAACCCTCATACTGATGGCTGTAATGCGCTGTCACAAACTGGGGTCAACTATGCTGAACGCTGTTGTCACTGTCAATGAGCCCAATACATATGTTTGCAGCGGATACTAACAAATCAGATCCATAGATCTACAAATCTGTATAACAACAGAGAGAAACCCAGATCTACCAGATCACTGAAGTCAACTGAGGCCAAGATGTGAAACCCTAGATCTGAACTCTGGTCGCTTTCATCAAAATTGTCTTTGTGCGACCGAAACTCCTTGGTCGCTCTCTTGAATACTGTGTGAGGGCGACTATGACTGCTCGGTTGCTCTCAAGAAGACTCTGTGAGTGTGGTTGGGGTGCAACACACCTAAAACCCTTGGTCGCTCCCTTGAAGTTATTGTGCATGCGTCCGGGACAACTTGGTCACTCTCAGGACCACTCTGTGCGAGCGACTGGGGATTGATACCTCCAGATCTGCATCTGAAGCCCAAGTCGCTCCCATAAGCCTTTGTGCTAGTGTCTATGGGTCTTTGGTCGCTCTCATAGGCTTGTGTGCCAGCATCCAAGGACTAAAATGCCTAGTTCTGTGCCAAAGTTTGAGATCCAAAAAAACCTAACCCAGAGTGAACCTTTCGCCTGTGATTTCGGACCCTTGTGCAAACTCCTTCCGTCGAACCCGTGCAAACCAAAACAATAGAGAAGAGAAGATGTGTGCAAATGATCTTGAGGTCTCTTCTTTTTATAGGCTTTCTTGAGGGTTCACTTGGGGTTAAGAATGACCCAAGCAGTTACTCATGTGGTTAGGGCCGACCCATTCCATAATACATGTATGAATAAAATAATTCATAACTCAACTTTCGCTTGACCAAATTGGGTGATCTTTAGGTCGATTTTGGTCCTCTCGAAAATAAGAATATAATGCAATCATTATCTCAGTCATTTGAGCTATGCAAGGTGGAATTTTACCGCAGTTGCAAAAATTAACAACTTTTACCCTTGTAAGGATAGGGATAGTAGCAAGGGGCCTCAAGTGGAGAAGCTTCTATTGATTTTAGATAAAAATGGTATGTTTATGCTTGCAACAATTACTTCAATGTCCTTTTATTAGCCCAATGACAATTTCACTTTAGTTTTCAAAACCATTAATTCACATTGACAATAACTGTAGATAGAACATAAATAATAAATGCAGAAGACAAGTCAAGACTAGAGAACACCAATATTTGGCTAAAGCCAGGGAAAAACCCCAAGACGGGGAAAACCCTTAATCAATCCTTCTTATTATCAAATATCAAATGTTCAACATAAAGATAATGTCCAATAGAGTACAATGATAAGAGTTAAAGTCTATGTGACTTGTCTTTTGCAAATTACCCAAACCAAGATAAATCTGATCTTTCTGCGAATTCTTGTAACCACACGTGGATACAACGAATTCTTGTGATAGCAAATTCTTGCAATCATATGTGAATTCCTGTAATCACACGTGAATTCCTATAATTGCGAATTCTTGTAACCATACGTGAATTCCTATAATAGAATGCGAATTCCTGTAATCGTGATTTCTTATAACCATATGCAAATTCCTGTAATAGCACGTGAATTGTTGTAATCATATGCGAATTCTTGTAATAGCATGCGAATTCCTGTAATAGCACGCGGATTCCTATAATTGCAAATTCCTATAACCGTGAATTCCTGTAATAGCACACAAATTCCTCTAATAACGAATTTATGTAACCATATGCGAATACCTATAATAGCACGCGAATTCCTGTAACTGCGGATTCCTACAATTTGTATGAACCAATGAAGAGAAGATGTATGTTGAATGTACCAAATGAGGTTGGGGGTCTCCTTTATTTATATGTATTGGAGGGGGGTTTAATTTGTCTAATTGACCCCAAGTTGACCTTGACCAAGTGTACTCTTGTGGGCTTGACTTAAAAAACATATTTCTCCTTGTCTGAATTCGATGGTTCCAAGGTCGATTTTCGTCCTCTCGAAAAAAGGAATATTGTCCAATAATCATCTTGGATAAATGTTTCACCCAAAGTGGAATTTGGCCCTAGTTGCACATTTTAACACTCCCCCTCAACTAAGGAGAATTCCACCTGCCAATATCCATCCATCATGCCATCCTGATCATCATGTACTATCTCTGCATTTCATTTCGTCTTTGCTGAAGATTGATATAGATAATAAGAAGGATTGATCGAGAGTGAGTCACAAGACATTATCACTCTCCATTGACGAAAGTCAGTCCACATAACCAGGGGTAGAACCCTAATCAAACTTGATCCTGAGCGATCAAGTTGTTGAACATCATGCATCCTAGACATAAGGAGTATGACAGTACACGATGCGTCAATCTATAGTGCTATGGTCCCTAACCACTTTTCCCAATTCATTGGTCAAATGAGAGGTACTTCCCAAGAGTCCCAGACTCCAAGGGTAGGATGTATGCCGGGGCTAACCAAATTACAGGTACTAACCACTCACCCTGTGCTCAATCATGCTGGGGTATATACTCCACAAGGGAAGGTGAACCACTCACCCGTGCTCATATAGCTCCAAGAAGTACCCCAAGAGCTCCCAGAGCTCAATGTTGAACTCAAACAGAACCCTCATGGAGGGTCTTTCCATGACTCCAAGCCTCTCTCAAAAGGCTAAGAACTTGGCCTTTCCCAAAGGCTTCATGAAGATGTCAACAACCTATTCATTAGTCCTGATGTGTTGGAGCCTTATTGCTTTCAATTATACCATATCTAGGATAAAGTGGTACCTAATATCAATATGCTTGGAGTGGTTGTGGAACACGAGATTCTCTGAAATGCGAATCCCACTTTGGTTATCGCAATAAATGATGGTGGTATCCAACACATGCATAAATAGCTCACTGAAGAGATTTCTTAATCAATAGTTTCACAACAAGCCATACTAGCTGCAATATATTCGACGTCGACAATGCTTAGAGAAATCAATTTCTTATTCTTGTTCATCCAAGAAATTAAAGAAGATCTCAAGAGAAGCAACATCATGATGTGGTCTTTCTATCCACCACACTGCCAATCCAGTCAACATCAGAATATCCATGTAGCCTAAAATTCCTGGTAGTGTACCCCAGACCATTGTTGATAGTGCCACGAAAATATCTTAAGAGATTCTTTGCAACAACCCAATGTATGTGATGAGACTCAACCATAAATTGACTCAAAGTATTTACAATGAAGCATGTGTTTGGTCGGGAGTTTGCCAAGAACATCAGGCCCCCCACAAGTTGTCTATATTCAAAAGGATTTGCCAATTCGGTTCCAACAAAATTTCTATATTGCTTCTTGAAATTTAGTTCCATCGAAGTAGACATAGACTTGCGTTTTACCATCCCACATCTTTCTAGTAGCTTCACAATATTTTTTCCTTGAGAAAGGAAAATCTAACCTCGCTTTTGCCAGACCTCCAATTCTAGGAAGTAATGCTTCAGTCCTAGGTCCTTCATCTCGAATTTGGAAGTCAACTCCCTCTTACATTGATAAATGAGAGGGTCTGCCCCAGTTAGAAATAGATCATCAACATATAGGACCAAAATAAGTGGCATGGCTTTTTCAACCTTGAAATACATTTTTGGATCAACATAGCTCCTTGTAAATCCCAAATTCGTAGGATAGCTATCAATCCTCTCATACCAAACCCTAGGGGCTTGATTTAACCCATAGAGGGCTTTCTTCAACCTACATACATGTGTCCTTCGATCTTGTACTTCAAACTCCTGAGGTTATTCCAAGTAGACTTCCTCCTTGAGTGAGCCATGCAAAAAAGTAGCTTTGATGTCCATTTGACGTAGGCTCCACCCTTGATTGGCAGCAAGGGCAATTATGGATCAGATAGTGGTATATAGAATGCCTGGTGCAAATATTTCATCATAGCCCACTCCTACATTTTGAGAGAAACCACGAGCCACGAACCTTTCCTTATATTTTTCAGTACTTCCATCGACTCCATGTTTAATTTTGTAAATCCATTTTGAAATGACCAAAAACTTGTCATTGGGTCTAGGATGTTGAGATATGTAACTAGGTTCGGTCTTCATAATGACATATGTAATCATGATTTTATGTATTTATTGTAAAGAGAAAAATAAATTTATTATTGTCATTCTTGAGGCATGGGTTTCATACTCAAGGGAAATTTATCTATAGGTTAAGCACCCATTGAGGGCTTCTAGGGCTTGTCATTGAGTCTACAAGTCAATTGAGTCATTTTTGTGTATGGAAGATCCTTTTGGGCATGTTACATATTGTAAAGAAAATTTATTTGAGTCAAACTAGAGTCAAAGGCCTCTCAAAACCTTGTCAAATGAGCTACAACAAGTTGGCCTACATGGGAGATCAAGTCGGCTTATGGAGGCAATTCGTACCCCTAGAAAGCCTTTATATAAGAAGGAACTCAACCTCTTTTGGATACACAACAAGCAAGTTTGATCTCCAAAAGAAGGAAGCTGGAAAAGGGACAAAAATCAAGGATAAGAAGAAGAAGAGCAACATCAAATTTTTTGATCTCTCTCTCTCTCTCTCTCTCTTATGTTAGGGTTTCTACAGTTACTGGGCAAGACGAAATTTTGAAGCTACATCTATGTTGTGAAGCTGCTAGGTCAAAATTCTGAAGCTGGAAGTTTGACGCTGTGAAGCTGCTTCTAGGTCGAAACTACGAAGATGCTTCTAGGTCAAAAATGTGAAGTTGCTTCTAGGCCGAAGTTGTGAGGCTGCATCGAGGTCAAAGTTGTGAAGCTGCATCATGGTCGAAGATGTGAATTTGCTAGGTCGAAGTTGCTGAAACTACTAGGTCTAAGTTGTAGAAATTGCTGTTGGGGGTCAAAATTGATGGAAGGTCGAAGTTTGTTGTTGGAAGCTGTGCAAGGAAAGCTCATCAAGAAGGAAGGTTGACTTGGTCTTGGAGGAGTCTTGGTCAAGGGTCATAGGTCTTGGAATTCGTCAATTGAAGTTCTATAAGAATAGAAGAGTTGTTGCGAGTTTTCCTCTCAAGAGGAGAGGTTTTGGCCTTGGATGATAGCCTATATCTTGTGTCCTCTTGTCTCATTGTTCTTTATTGTTTGGTAGATGTTTGATGATAAGAACACAATAATAATCAAGTTGAAGAAGAAGCTAATTAAGATAAGTAAAAAGATATCACAAGCAGTTATCAATTTAAGAGAAATCACCAAATCTAGCTGCCCTAGATTTCTCAACATAGGCACCACTTCCCAAACATTTTTTTCATGATTGATTCATATTCCTTGGCCATCACATCTTTCGTTACCTGGTTGTTTACAGATTCTTCGAAAGTGCAAGGTTCAACTTGAATGATAGTACTCATGGTAGCCAAGTATGCTTGATATTTGTTAGGCTTCTTACTTTCTCGAAATGTTCCTCCAAGGGTACAATGATTTTTTGCTTGTTGAAGAGTATCCCGGAGCCATAGTGGTCTTTTCTTTGAGGTATAGGGTTTACAAGGAGGTGGATCAAGAGGATCCATAGGGCCATCATCATCGGGCTTAGATTCATCCATCAAAGGTTCTTCTTGTTTTTCAGCGGCATTGTCATCCTTCCTTGAGTTGGGGAGACCTCTAGCTTTCCTGAGGGAGGTAAAATATCTACTTACTTCTACATTTCTTTGACCGAGTAAATAAATTCTATATGCCTTTGCATTTTCACTGTATCCAACGAATACAACTTTCTTCCCAGAAGCTTCCAACTTATTCCCTTTATCTTTAGGTGCATGAAAATACACAGGTTAGCCAAAGACTCTAAAATGAGAAACATCAGGTTTCTTACTAGTGAAAACTTCTTCGAGTGTCTTGAAATCCAAAGCTTGATAAGGGCTTCTATTTTGAACATATACAATAGTGTTAGCAGCTTCCCCCCCATAGTTGCAGGAATCGCCCCCCCCCGGATCCTAAGCCGGAATCGCGACTCGAAGCGAATCGTCCCGGAATCCATTGGCGAAGCGCGCATCCAAAAATTAGGTGGCGCGATTCCGGCATTTTAAGGCGCTTCCTGCCATTTTAGGTGGCGTTGCCCCGGAATCGCGCTTCCGGAGGCGCTTCGGGCATGGGGTGGCGCCACGCAACCTGCCCGGAAGCGCACGCCACCCGCACGCCACCCAGGCGCAACCCGCGGGGCAGCATGAAAAGTTAATTTTTTTTTAATTTTTTTTAAAAATTAACCTAACTAAACATGAGGGGGTGGGTTAGGGTGAGTTTAGGGTGAGTTTAGAAAAGAATAAAGCCCCCATTCTGTTCTCATTTTCTCACTTTGAGTTTATGAGAGTTGGAGAAGAGAAGAGAGGAGAGGAGAAGAGAAGAGAGGAAAGGAGAGGAGAAGAGAGGAGAGCTTGGAGGAGTGAAGAAGGAGGAGCTAGGGGAAGGAGGAGGAGCTTGGAGCAAGAGCTTGGAGGACTTCATCTACAAGAGCTAAAGAGGTAAGTTCAAAGCCCAAACTCCCTTGTTTTTTTGAAAAAAAAATTGTATTTTTCTCCTCCCTCTCCTACTCTTTCCCATTGTTTCTACTTGCTCTTTTATTTACAGGTTGTCCACTACCTATATCCATATTCCAAGATGGTGTTCTTTTGGCTTCTATGTATCATTCCACTCTTGGTTTTAATGATGGCAAGGGTGAGGAATAGAGGGGA
>APFE030163735.1:15972-64039 GCA_000404065.3 Pinus taeda
AAAATATGCATGTTTTCATGTCTTCTACAATTAATTTGGTATTTGGGATGTTTGTTTTGAGTATAAATGCAAAAAAAAATATATATATAGCAGACGCTTCCGCGGCCGCTTCGCTTCCTAGATTTTTGGAAAATGACGCTTCTGCGCTCCGCGCTTCCGCTTCGCTCCCGCTTCGTGCAACATTGTAGAATTTCTGTAGACCTTGATCATAGATCATGGCACAGGTGGCTTCCATAATACTTCGTTTCTTTCTCTCAACAATACCATATTTCTTTGGAGTATATGGAATAGTTGTCCCCCTCTTAATCCCAACCTCTCTGCAAAAGTCATTGAATTCATTGGATTCATATTTGGTTCCATTGTCAGTCCTCAACATCTTGATCTTCTTTCTTGTATGATTCTCCTTTGAAAGAACAAAACCACTTGAACACTTCATCCTTCGTCTTCAAGAAATAAATCCGTGTTTTGTGTGAGAATTCATCCACAAAAATTTCATAGTATGAGTATCCTCTTAATGAAGTTACGGGCAAGGCACCAAACAGGTCATAATCGATCAATTGAAGAATATCAATTGTCTTGCTTTCACTAGAAGGGAATGGTCCCTTTGTATGTTTCCCAACTACGTAACCTTGATAGACTCCTTCATGGTTCATATGAAACTTGGGCATTCTTGTTACCATCTTCCTTAACCTAGGCAAGGCTTTGTAATGTAGGTGGGAAAGTGTTTGGTGCCATAGCTCACATTGGATAGAAGTCTCACTTGCCAATGCTCCCAAAGGGCTTCCACCAACTTGATAAAGACCATCAACTGTAAATCTAGGAGTAAAAGCATCTTTGAAGTTTCTATGCCATACATGTACCTTTCCATCAATGAAAGCTACCTTGGAGACTTTGTCTTCCATCGCAGAGATAGACACCAAATTCTTCTTCAAATCAAGCACATACAAGACATCTTGAAAGATGAATGGTTTGACCATAGTTCAAGTGAAGAGTGATAAATCCTACCCCTTTTATGGGGTAGGTGGCATTATATCCAAGAATTATTTTTAGATTAGTTTTGCTCTCAATTAAATTTGAGAGGGCCTCCTTATATCCAGTGAAATGCCTTGAGGCTCCACTATCAATTAACCAATGATCCAAGGTATCCAAAGGAGAGACAATAGATAGAGCAAAATTAAGATAAAGCTCATCTTGTTTTTCGACAACATTATTTTCATCATACCTGGCATTTATTGACTTCTTGGGAGGTCAATTATTTCCTTCTCGGGCAGCGGGAGCATTCCTCCTCTTTCCTTTATTGTTATACATGTTGCTTCTTTGATTGTTGTTTCTTTTGTAATTGTTGTTGTTGTCATCCCTTGGAGGATTTTTCTTTTGAGGACACTCTCTAGCATATTGGCTGAACTTGTTGCAATTGTAGCATCTTCCTTTGCCTCTTCCTTTGAATCCCTTCTTAAATCCTTGACCTTGTCTCCTTGAATCATTCCTCCTTTTAGCATGTGCAAAGAAAGTAGTAGGCTCATTTGATGGAGGTTCCACCACTTTCCTATACACATAGTCCAATACTTCATGCTCCTCCAAGGTCAGGTCCAAAGTCATCTTCCAGGCATGGAGACTAGTCCTTGTCAACAAATATCTTGGTGATCGCTTGATCTCTTGCTTGGGCTTGTTGAAGAATGTAACTAGTGCCGGTCTTCATAAGTGTACTTGAGTCATGATGTAATATATTTGTCAAAATATATTTTTATTATTATTTAAATTGACTTATTAAACCATGGATATCATGCTTGGGTCAATGGTTCATAGGACATAGCACCCATTGTGTGCTTTAGGATTTTTCTTATTAAATTAAAGTCATTATTTTGTGTCAAATAATCTTCTCCATCAAGTCAACTCCTTCTCATATAAATGACAGCCACGTATCCTTCAAGTCGACCTCCAGGTAATTGATGAAAGGTGAACAACTTGGCCTCAAAACAAGTTGACAAGTTAGCTCCTATGAATTGCTCATGTCAGCCTATTATAGGACACTTGAACCACTATATATACCCAAGTGAAGTTGACCAAATGAACAAGAAAAAAAAGAAGTTCTTATAGACTACAGGAGCGAAGTTAAAGGGAAAATAATTTCGTTTTTGGATCACATTCTGGACAACGAAGTACTGAAGCATAAGGCCGAATTTCTTCACAATTACAGAGAATGTGAACTTGAAGCAGACTAGGGGCCGAGATTTAAAGTTGTAGAAGTTGCAGAGAAGTAGAAGACAAGAATATGTTTGACTAAGGGTTGGCTTGGTGGAGGGAATGAGTCTATGTTTTTGGTCTAGGCTCTAAGGTTAGGAATGTCTCACTGTGATTTGAATTTATTGAAGGAAGAGTTCTTGACTAGGTTTTCCCCTACCTAGGGGTTTTGCCTTGGCTGAGTGCCTATATCTTGTGTTCTCTTGTGTTTTTGTGCTTTAGCAATTGTCTTGATGATAATAATGTAATAACTAAGAAGAAGAAGAAGAAATACCTAATCACAAGAAATTGTCAAGTAATAGAGAAATCAAATTAATAAGAAGCCCTATCAGTGTGGCCCTAGATTTCTCAAGATGGTATCAGAGCTTGGTTTGATGGTAAAAGGGCAGCTAGAAGATCAAGAAGACCTCAAAACATCAAAGAAAAATTAGATCCCTAGGATCAAGCTCCTAGAAGTAAAGGATCATTATTTTGGGCTTGACAACTAGCCCTAATCATAGTATCAAATCTCGCAGGTCTGTTCAAGGAAGTTCAAAAAAGTTTTGAGAGCTTAAAGGCTTTGTTTTCTAGGTCCGAAAGGCTAGTCTTCAAGATAAAGGAAGGCCAAGTCCATCAAGATAGGGATTGAAGTCCTGGGATCATTATTTAAGTTTAAGAGATCTCTAAGTCACCTCAAACCCAAATTCTTTCTGAGTATGTAGTTTTGGTAAATATTAGTTCTTTTGGGCTAGCGAAGAGTTTATCTCTCCAATTTTGTTGAAACTACTTTGAAAGGAGCAATCGAGTCTCCATTTGAAAGGTTCTAAGCATATATATATAATATATCTATCATATCTATCTATATAATATATATATATATATATATATATATATAGTAAGAAGCATAACATGAAGCTACAGTCCTTACGACTTGGACAAAAGTTCAAGGATACAATCACCCTGGAAAGGAGCCGAGTCTCCCACAAAACTCTCAGTATAAGTGTATAGTGGAAGGCTTGAATCATAGCCCCCATCACCTACAAATAAGAATCCAAGACCGAACCATCTATAGTATTTAGGAAGATCTGTCTCAAAACTAAAGTCTGCATATGAAAGCCGAGACACTTGAAAGAGGCTTCAGATCTATAAACTATATATGTAAGAAATCTGAACCTAAATAGAGTTGTAATAGTCGACTTCTAGTGATCATTCAAGCCTCCTTCAGTTATAATTTACAACGTCCAAAGCAATTCTGTTTGAGCATGGCGAGAATCATATATAGTTAACAGTTGGTGAAGCTCAAAGTTTGAAGATTAGTCTATATATCTTGGAAAAGCAGTGTTCATCGAATACAAGTAAGTATTGTTATCATTTGTTTTTATGTTTTAGTCTAAATTTATGTTTTTCAGATTGCAAGAAAAAAGCCTCAAAACTCAGTTAGAATGGCAATCCTTTTATAGTGAAAGACAAGGTATGAAATCTGAAGGTATGTATAATGTTCATTTGGATATGACAACATCATTCGCTTGAGCTTACAAGATATATAGGATACCTTGGCAAAAATGAGATTGAATATCTTGAAATTGTTCTTTAGAACTAGCTAGGGTTTGTAGTCTAAATCTCTAGGAATTTATTTTCTAAAAGGTAACGAAAGAATCTAGATAAATACTACGTTATTGTACTCGTATATTTTGGTATAGCTTGTCAACAATATTGTAGGTAATGAACCATGAAAAGGTTGTCATAATTCAAAGAGAGCTTGCGACAAGGATTATGGCTTGATACAAAAAGGAGATTTGTTGCAGTAAGAAATCTTCAATGAAGAAACTCTACAAGATTTGTAAAGAAAGGAAGGTATGTAAAAAGTCTTCCTCATTGAAAGTATGATCACTTTAAATTTTTTTGCTTGGTATTGCTAACTCTCTCATGTCTAGGTTTTCGAATCATTAGCATTTTTGTTAGGGTGATTAATCTCTTGATTGAATCTACCCTCATCATATTATCTACTTTGTTTCTGAAACCCTAAAATTTAGGGTTCAGTGTAAAACCCTAACCTAGGGGTATGTCGATGAAACCCTAGTCTACTTTGAGTTTGTACAATGAAATTCTATCCTTGCTTAGGATATGTTGACAATAATATTGAAACCCTAGTTCTCTTAAGGCTGTTAGTAAAGATCCAATAAAGAAAGTCCATTCTTGTAATAATTAGGGTTTTTTTTATTGTTGTGACAAAATCCTAGTTGTTTAGGGTTTGCTATATTGTTCTTGTAATAAACCAAAACATTAGATAAGTTAGGGTTTGTTGTTGATAAGTAAAAATCCTAGGGTTGTAAATTAGGGTTTATAAGCAAAACCCTTGTAATAGAAGTTCCTAGGAATGAAACCCTAGGAATGTATGCTTCTGCTCAATCAAAACCCTAACTTGATCGAAATTGTTGTGTATCTAACTTTGATATAATAATATCTGCTTCTGGGGTTTATCTAAGTATTGATATAAGTTTCAGTGATGAAACCCTAGATATACATATGGTAGCAGAATAACTTGATTATCACAATCTAGGGTTTATAACAAAAATCCTAACAAAGTCTATCTTGAAAGTATGCTATCTAAGGCTTTGTACTTAAAGTCTAGACTTTATGACAAACCCTAGCAAAATTGTTAAAGTCTAAAAAGATGTAACCTTTGCTGATTATGAACCTAACTAGGTTTAGGTATCCAATGCCTAAAGTTTGAATGTTTTGATGACTTAATTTTGATATAGATAATATGATGCTTTGTATATTTGCTTTTGGTTGTACTTGCTATTTAAGTTTTGCAGGTACATAATCTTCAAGATGTTGAAGATGTTCATAATTGAAAAATAATGATAAGCATGATGACCTTGATACCGTAAGAAAGAATGAAGTCATAAAAGGATGAAGTTTCTCCGATATTATAGAAGAAGAAAAATTGTTGATCTCCCTAAGTTAAGAGGGAGCATAGAAAGAGTACATCTCCCCAGTTAAGAGGGAGGGCATATTATGGTAATAATGATGGATACCTTGAAGAATAAATCAAATAATAAATGAAAGGACTACAAAATAGATTTGTAATGCACTGAGGATGTATTTGATGCTGTTAAAGAAGTGAAAGAAGAAGAAATCCACTAGAAATTTGTATATAAATAAGTGGCATCAGGATGATTGAGGATCCCGAAGGCTTGTGTTTACTTGTATGTATATTTGAAAGTTTATTGCTGATTGGCGTTTGTGTTTGTATAGGTAAATCTCTCCATAAGAAGGTTGAACACTTGGGAAGCATGCCTGGACAACTGGATATATCTAGTTTATTAGGGAGAGATGAAGCATCTAATGGTGGATGCTTGGGAGGACATCTAGCCAACCTATTTGTTGATATCTAGATCCCGAAGAGGGAGGGTGGCATTAGTCATGGAGCTCCGACCTTGGATACGCACCTAGATCCTTGGGTTGATGGTTAGCAAGTAAGCTTGATGGTACCTAGAGCGGTTGAAAGCTTGAGTCCATCTTAATCCCACCTGGATATATTACCCTGGTTAGGTATCTAGTTCGCAACACTGAGTGTGCTAGAACTCTTCATAGTTTATTTCGAGATCTTCCATGTACCTCTATATACATGTAATTATGAATACCTCCCTAGTTAAGAGGCAGTGTTGAAGAATGTAACTAGTGTTGGTCTTCATACGTGTACTTGAGTCATGATGTAATATATTTGTCAAAAGATATATTTATTATTATCTAAATTGACTTTTTAAAGCACGGGTTTCATGCTTGGGTCAATGGTTCATAGGTCATAGCACCCATTGTGTGCTTTAGGATTTTTCTTATAAAATCAAAGTCATTATTTTGTGTCAAAAAATCTCCTCCACCAAGTCAGCTCCTTCTCATACAAATGAAGACCACCTTTCCTTCAAGTAGGCCTCCAAAAATTGATGAAAGGTGAACAAGTTGACCTCAAAACAAGTTGACAAGTCAGCTCCTATAAAATGCTCATGTCGGCTAATTATATGATACTCAAACCACTATATATACCCAAGTGAAGTTGACCAAATGAACAAGAAAATGAAAACAAGTTCGTATAGACTACAGGAGTGAAGTTAAAGGGAAAAGAAGTTCGTTTTTGGATCACATTCTTGACAGCGAAGTACTGGAGCATAAGGACAGATTTCTTCACAATTACAGAGACATAAATTGTTATGTGAACCTGAAGCAGACTACAAGGGCTGAGATTTAAAGTTGCAGAAGCTGCAGAGAAGCAAAAGACAAGAATATGTTTGACTAAGGGCTGGCTTGGTGGAGGGAATGTCTTATTGTGATTTGAATCTACTGAAGGAAGAGTTCTTGATTGGGTTTTCCCCTACCTATGGTTTTTTCTCTGGCTGAGCACCTATATATTGTGTTCTCTTGTGTTTTTGTGCTTTGGCAATTGTCTTGATCATAATAATGTAATAAATAAGAAGAAGAAGAAATACCTAATCACAAGAAATTGTCAAGAAATAGAGAAATCAAATTAATAAGAAGCCCTATCAGTATTGCCCTAGATTTCTCAATAGGGCTTGTCCTCACCTTAGCTCTGAAACCATGTTAATTTTAGGTAACAATGGTACGTTATATGCTTGCAACAATTACTTCAATGTCCTTTTATTAGCCCAATGATAATTCTGCTTCCAGGGTCAATTTTGGTTCTCTTAAAAAGAGGAATATTGTCCAATAATCATCTTGGGCCCGTTACTGCTCAATCTACCAGGGGTCCTAGGAGGGTTTCCAAAGGGAAAGTGCTACTAGACCAAGTGATAACAATGGGACAAAGACCCACTGTCACCTTAGTCAATGTCACCTGCTGTTTACGAACTTTCACCAATGGGAGGAGTCCTGATATGGAGGAAATCACTTGAATGATAGAATTAATGGCAAGGTATAATGTGATTTCCTTGGCCCATTCAAAGTAGAGGCTCAATCAATGGTTCAAATACTTAAATAAAAGCCGAAACGCACCCCAAGAAAGACCTGTGAAGGATGACCTTGGGCTTAGAAATATTAGAAAATGATGAATGCCTAAGATCAAAACTTCCAAAACCCTCACTTATGATTGATGTATTTATACTAGGGTTCAAAGTGAGGCAAGGATGGCTCATTCAATGGAAAGATTCAATTAAAGTGTGAGCTTTGGGAGAAGCTAGGGTGACTTACGATGAAAAGCCCCTTGAGAGAAATACTATAAGAGACCAAGGGTTGAGAGATATACCGCGCTAAAAGGCTCATCTAATGATCATCTATAGTTAAGAGAAAAGGTTTTGAATAATGAACTACAAAGTGCAAACCTTCAAGAAATCCCCAAGTCAAAGCACCTTCAAGGGTTCCCTCTTGGTGTGATAGTTAGGGCATCAATTTATTTGAAATTCCACTGACATAATTCGTTCAAAACTGGAGGATGCTTACAGGAAACATAAATGAATAAACTTGTCTGGAGGAAACCCTTAAATTCCTCCTCCCTAAAATTTCGCACCAAGCACTAGAAAATCTCATTATCCTTAGGGGACAAAAAAAAGGAAGAAAAGAGGTGAAATAATGATATTTTGTAAGCTAATGTGATCACCAAGGATCTAGGACTAGTGCCTAGCTATTAGGAAGATTAGAGTCAAAATGATCAAGATTTAGGAACTTCGCTCTTCAAGGAGGCCTAAAGAAGCATCTACGCTCTTTGTGGATGCAACTTAACTGCAACTTTAGACTTTTATACTTCAATATGCAATATTTGATGGAGATTCAAGTTAAAAGGTGGACAACCTACCCAAAGAAAAATTCGTGCTTCTCACTAAGATGAATAACATATGCAACAAGCCAAGATTACAAGTGTTTAATGAATTTGGATTAATTTTTAGGGCGCAAGTAAAATCATGACATAGCATTCCATATGTTAGACATGAAACATTATGAAATTCACATGAAAATAACACTTACATGACAAAAAGAGTATATCCATCCATAAACTTGCCAAATAGAAGCTCCAATAGAGATGGCGAAAATATTCCACACACCAAAATGCATTTAGTTATCAAAATCATTCCACAAATTGCAAGTTCAAAGTCTCTAGAAAGATATATCCCAAATCCAAGTGACGGTGAATGAGAGAGAACACCTCTCTTATATTTATACAATATTCTAAGGGGTTCGAATAACCTAATTTAGCCTAATGATGCCCCTATAATAAAATAATATGCAAAATAACAATACTTTTGGTGACAAGCCCACCAAATAGCTCCATAATAAGAATAGTTAGCCTCTCAAGTGGGTTGAAATGATAGAAAGATAGTTAGAAGGGCCGTTGGAAGGCCAAATGAAGTCCCTCATGTGCCAAACTGAGTAGGAGGGTTCCAATAACAATGATGAAGGGGGCGGCCCCTTGATCTCCAAGCAAATGACTTGTGGTGCTCTCAAGTGGCTGTGGGGTCACAAAGAACATCCTCATGGGTCTCCAACTAAATCGATTAAGCATGTGCTCCATCTGTAAGGGTTTGAATAATGATGCAAGCCCTCCCTTGTCTATCATGAGAGAGAGATCCCCATCTAGGCCTTGGGTCAACTACCAAGTGTGTGGTACAAGTGTGTAGTCGGCTGGGCTAGGTGGTCCAGGTGCATTATCATCATCGAACAAGTGATACAAGAGCAAGCAATAAGTAGTGCCGAGGGATCCCATGGTGTGGCTATCTGCTCTCTGCTATAGCGGAGGCCCATGGCTCTCAACACTCACCCTATAAATGCTATGGAGGCCCTCTGGAGGGTTTGGATCTCGTATAGGGAGACCAAATCCCAAGATGAAGACCCATCTGCATTCTTGTATAAGATCCAATGCGTCTCCTTGCCTTCTAGTACAACAATTCATTAGTGCAATTGAGCAAATGAGCTTACAAATCATGGAACCAAGTGGGCACTTCATAGTGGCATGCCCTTCCATAATGTGCTTTAGAATGTATAGTTGTCCCTGTTGTTGTAACATATTTGGTTTTGATAAGTTAGTTATTTTTTACAAAAAGAGGGTATAAAAAAATAGAATAAAAGAATGAAAACGCAATAAAAAAAATGATGGAAGGAAACCCCATGAAAAGAAAAAAACAATTGTATAAGTGAGAAAATTTGAATGCCACTAGAAAGGATAATATTTGCATTAGAAATAAATTAGGGTTTTGTGTGCAGCTTGTTTAAATGCCACAACCTAATATTGTGGTTTGAATCATACAGTTTAATTATGATCAAATCATTTAAATTTTTGTCTCTAGATTAAGGAATAAGTTCACCAAATTGTTTAATCTTTGGTTGAACATGAATTAGATAGGATAGAATAGGAAGAAAAATTGACCAAATATATTCAAAACTTGGCCAAATGCAAAATATGTACTAGAGTAGGATTAGAATAGAATGAGGAAAAATAAAATGGCCGCTAGATCAAATGTGCCTATTCATAAACTAATTCTTCTTTAATTAGAAATTAATCACATTTTATAGGGTGATTAATTATATGTAATAAAGTTATAAAATGCTTTTATTCCGAAGTCATAAAACGACAAAACTTATTTGTCACCAAGTGCTATTGAGCGGCTTGTTTTCAACGATGATCCTCTTCCCTGCCCAGATCAATGGCGGGGAAGTCATTTTGCACCCCCTTCCCTTGTTTCGCATTAACAGCAGGGGGGGTCCGAAAAGTGGTATTCTTTTCGGCGGGCCCCTTGCGACGTGTCATCCCCTCGCAGCTTCGCACCCCCCCCACTCAATATCGCTTACCACTACCCCCCTTCCGAAATCCACAAATCCACTCATCCTTCAAACGTCATCCCGCTAACGGTTATCACACCACTTCCCACGCATTCCCTCCACTAATCAATTTCTCCCACGTGCCCATACCCGTTGCTACATGCTCGTTACACTCTTGCTTGTTACCAGGCTCACGTTGTCCATTAATGCTCCCAAATCCTGTTTGGTAACAGTTTGATCCTAACGGTAATTCATTTTGCTATTATAGATAAACCTTCGATTTCTTTCGTGTGATTCCCTTGACTTCATCACCATTGTTTGAAATTACAGGTTTTAAAGCTTGGCTTTGGTTAAACTCTGTTACAGACTGCACTTACTTTTTCAAGCAGATACCAGGCTCATTGATGTCTATAGAAACTACTCTCTATTTAGGTATCTATTTATTAGCATCCTTTTACTCTTCCTCTCTATTTTATCAAAATATGGCACCAAAGAGAAAATACCAACCCTCTGGCAGCAAAACCCCGACTCAGGAAAATCCTAAAACTTCTGATACCCTAGACCTTGACCATATCCTTTTAGCAGATCAGTTCTTCAAAATCACTGATACAGAGTGTGAATTCGATATGTTTGAATTACACCACTGGCTAAAACGAACTTACCAGAATTCAGAGGATGAGATTAATCTATGGGAATCCCTGTTGCCCATGTTTATGTTCCCTCAAATCCACTTATTCCCTGATTTGGTCTTGTGGTGTTAGGCTAGGTACAATCCCCTCCAAAGAACCGTTATGGCCCAGAATGGAGACATTTTGATCTCTATTACACCTGAAACCATAAACAAAATGCTGCTAATTCCCGGGAATGACTCCCTTAGCCATTTCTCTACAGTTGTCCTCGTGGATTTATATCATAAACTCACTTTCCCCCAAAGAGCTCAAATTTTCGAAATCTTTCTTCTAGAAGATGTTGAGCTTCCCAAAAAGAATCCTCCATATCCAACCTCTATGTTCCTAGAGAGAGCCAAACAAATCATCTCCCTAGTTTCTTGCCTGTTAGGTTACCAGACAGAGTAATGGGTAGATGAACCTATTTTAGGTTATCTACCCATCTTCTCCAAAGAGCACAACCCAACATTCATGTATAATTACAGTCAATTTCTGGCTGAAAATATGCATGAACAGATAATGAAGATCACTACTGAGGGTGTGTTCAAATACTCTTCTGTACTGGTTCATATGTTCCTTTTTAACAAGGAGATATGATGGCAATAACTTTACATAAGCAGGATGATCAACAAATCAGTCAATCAGTTATACAGTGGATCTCATTGGTCAGAAGAAACTCAACTGAGTTTACATTTACAGATTTTATTGATTGTTTTATTCATCTAGTTGCACAACTTCTTAATAGCTAGAGTGAACGTAGAATCAGTTCAGAGATAAAAAGGGTCCTGCACCTGAGTGACCAAGCCAAAACTGGAGATTGGTATCTTTACTAGAATTATACAGAGATAAGGGTATATCGTTGTGAGCTAGCTCCATATAAGCTGCCTAAATATGTTCCAATGAGAATTTTCTCTCTGGAATATATTAGGCAAATGATTAACATGGATGAGCTTCATTTTGTTTTAGGTAAGAGGAAGTTTCAGTTTAAGATCAAATCCCAAGTGGGACCTTTTATATGTAATACCAGAGTAGCAGGAATTGAAGAAGATTCAATTCTCAAGCAGATGGGATTTCAACCAAGCTTTGCCTGGTCATATGACCCATTCAACATAATCTCTAATTTAAGGGTGGAACTCAAAACCACGCCTTATAATCACACTCCTAGACTAGAGATTGAGAAATACAAGAATCAAGAGCAGGGGTAGGAGAACACACTTCAGGAAGCAGAAGAGAAAATTCTACTTGCTTCTACCCTCCAGACTCCCATTTCTCAAAGCAAACAGGAAAAGAGGCCGAGAGAAGAATCATCATCTTCAACAAAGAGTGCAAAAGAGTTTGTCATCTATCAGAAGAAACAGAAGACTGATCCTAAAGTTACCACTGTTTAGGGTTAGAAAGAGCCAATAATTATTAATTTAGATTATTCACAAGTTTCTATAAGTTCAGAGTAAAATGTCCTTAATACTCCATCCTCCTCTTCAGCTTCACAAAATCTATTGGAGATTACACAGCCAACAGGAGTAAGTGAACAAGATGAACCCAATATTTTCACTAATTTTTTGGAAACTAAGCAAAAGAATGAAACTCTTAAGGCCAATGTCTATGCTCAATTCTGGAAGCAGACATCTACTTCACAACATACATTGCTGACAACATTTGATAGTGAAAAGGGAAGGATGCAAATGGTATTCTTACAGGTCCAAGTGCCTTATCCAAAGACTTCTTCAGACTATAAGAAAACCATATTTTCTTTTGATGCAAAACAAATACATCCTATTGACCAAATGGACAAGCATAGATAGTCTGGAGAGATGCTTTTCTCCACCATGACTAACACTGCCATGGCACTATCAAAGTTAAGAACAACCCTTTCAAATGTGCAGTCACAGTTGAAAATAGAGAAGATATCCTTCTTGGCAAAGGATAACAAGGTCAAATCATTAGAAGATTTAGTGATCAAGATTGGGTATGATCCTACTGATGTTAAAGCTATAGAGGACACCATCAAGAAAAATAATGCAAACATTACAACACTTAGGAAGCAGCTCAAATTACCTTCTACAGAGAATCCTCAAACCAAGGAGATAGAAGAAAGCGAGCAACATAAAGAAGAAATGCTCAAACTAATCATTGAGCAGAATATACAAATAAAGAAGATGGAGGAGCAGATAGAAAGTTTGCTCAAGGAAAAGGAAGAGTCTACACAAGTGACCATAACTCCAATCACAACGATACCCATCATAGTTGCAGGGACAATAGGTGAATCAACATCAGCAATATCAGAGTCTACATCAACAACATGTCAACAGGTGATCTAAATAAAGTCGTACAAGAATTGTCTCTCCAGATACAGGAAAACGAAAAACTTCATAAAAAATTCAAAAATTTGGAGGCACAAAAAATAAAGAATGACACTCTTTATGTAGAAGAGATGCAGAAGACCCACAGACTGACCAGGAAGATTCAAGAGTTGGAAAATGAGTCACTAATGGCTCAGACCTTGGCCTAAGCCAAAGAAAACATTTGGGCAGATATATGTCAAGCTATAACTGAAGTTTGTTCCTCCATACAAATTATTTTTGAACATGAAGAGCTTATTACTAAATGCCAGACAACTATTGAAGAAGTAAGAGAAACACTTAAACAAAAACCAAATGAGGCCACAAATATGATTAAAGCTCTGAATTCAAAACCAGAGCTGAACTAGAAGAGATTCAGATTGAAGACAGAAAAGAAACCATTTTAGAGATTAAGAAAGTTTTGTAGAAGAAGAATCTTATGACTCTATTGGAGATAAAGTGCCAGACTTTGAGAACTGCTGTCCAAAGATTTCTTTTTGGGTTCAACTTGTTTAATCAAAGAGGATTGCCAGGACCAGTAGCACCAAATGAGAGATTGATCAGTTTGGAGGAATATTGCGAACATCTTTATGCAATTGCAACTGATAAAGCCATATTTGCAAGTATCAATGGTCATCTTACAGGGAGGGCTTTCTTAGAGGCTTTAAACTTTGATTTGATGATCAAGCATGAAATTAAACATATCTTTGTCAATAAGCCTACTTTTGAAAAGTATACCGAGGTGGATGAAGTTTATAGAAAATTAATTAATCTTTCTATAACAAGTGAAGGCATATGTGATCACTTGTGTGAAATCATTGAGTAACTTTCACCTCCAACTGACAGACAACGAGTCAACACTTTTTAGGGCTAGATCATCAACAACTTCCTTGAAGATAGTGCCAACAACTTAGCAGTTTTTGGATTCCTATATTTTTGTACTATTTTTGTAATTTGTTAAAGTTGTTTCTAGAAAATCAAGTTTTTTGTATAAATAACTCATTCGAGTTATTAAGGGTTGAACCCTTGGATGAGCTTTTCAAAGAAGAATTGTAATCAAACTAGAGATTTGCTTCGAATTAATGAAAGGATTATGGATTTGCCTCAAATAGTTTGTCTCCTTGTGAATCTTTCTTTTGTTTTAATTTCATTATGTTATTCTTCATGTATATAAGTTTTAATGAAGAACCATGGGTAAGATTAAACTGAATATCAGTCTATCTTAAATCCCCTGTGAAGTTATAATCAATATTGGAGATTAGTTTATAAAACTGTCTGTTAGTATAAACTCCTCTACATTTATAAATTGTCACACCCATCTTCATAGAATTAAATACATTTTGTTTGAGTTGTAAACATTGTTTACCCGCATTCTGTCTTATGATTAACTAAATACTCAGTTTGAATATTTATTGAGTTATAACTTTTTCAACTCTGCTATTCATGCAATTATAAATTAATTTACTATTTAGAGACAAAGAATTAGCCCTTTCATTATATTCAACATTGTTAAGGTTTAAGCACCTGTCTTTAATTGTTCATAACATTGGTCATCCAAAAAACCTTAAAACAACAAAACATTTTAGATGCTTTGGCATGATTAATTAACCTAGAATTATCTCAGAGAACAACCCCTGTTACCCACCATTTTGTGGGTAATATCCCTAGGAGAAAATTTTTCTCCAAGATTGTCCTCAGCCGACAGCCAACAACCCCTTCTAGCCACCAACTAGCTCATTGTGTTGTTTATCCACCACCTAAGCCAGCCATGTGGACCCTCGCCCATCTGCCATGATTGTATGTTTGAAGGTGGGCCTTGCGAACTTAATGGTATGCCTTGTCATTTGGAAATTGAGTATTGTAGTTTTCTTTTCATGGACACTTCTGGGCATGGATTAATGGGGGGATTCGATGGAAAAAATGGGTTAGGTCTATGCTTTTGTCCCCTAGACCCCTTTTGGGTATTAACCTTGGATTCTAGTCCTGTGGGATCTCTTTTACTGGCCATTTGGCTCTAGGGATGGTATTTCCTGGGAAACCCCGATTTTGGTTGTGTGGTCTCACTCCCTTATCCACTTATATTAGCCTCTTTCCATTCATTATTACGTTATTCATCATTTCTCCCACTTGAGTCTGCATTCCTCCACCGGGTCTACATAGGGTTAGCATGCCCCTTCCCATTGCCCACACCTTGGGTCATGGCTTGGAATGAAGCCAGAATGAAGCCCGGAGGTTGATGCAACTAAAAACAAAGATAAAAGCATACATTGCCACACTCAAGAGGAAAATGTACCACAAAATGCAAAAGATGCCCGGGACAAACACATTTAGCACGTGGGCAAAATCCAGTACATGAGCTCTACCCCATCATCATGGCCATCACCCTGGTTTCTACAGGTTTTATGAACCTCCTCCATCATATAGGAACCAATGATTGTCCCAACCCCTGGTGGGAAATGAACCACCCCACCTTAGAAAGGGGTATTCACTACTATGTCTTATACATCATGCTCTCACCCCTTGAGACCTGAGTAGTTAATTAAAGAAAATCATAAAAAGGGAAAAGGCATATAAAGAAGGGTGGAAAAATCAAGGCCGAGGCACCTCATGTACCACGATTTCTCCCTCATATACATTATAAACCCAAGTGTGGGCTTCACTTTTATTAGCTACCCTTGTACCCCAGCATCTGACCCAGGGCTACCCCTTCTCATTTCCTACTTCATTCACCTATTTGTCACATGCCACCACCTTTTGAAGGATGTACCTTGAGCATATTATCCCTTTTAGAAGTAGAAACCACCTAATAGGATACTTGGTTAACCTCATTTGGTGTTTAGGAGACATTGGTACATCCCAAAGCACGTTATGGAAGGGTAGGCCATTATGAAGTCCCCATCTGTGGTCCATGGTTGGTAAGCTCATTTACTCAATTTCCCTAATGACTTGTTGTACCAAAAGGCTAGGGGACACATTGGATCTTATGCAGGATTGCAGATGGTCTCCATTTTGGGTTTGGTCTCCCTCTACGGGGTCGTAATCCTTCAGAGGGCTACATTGGCACTTGTAGGGTGTGCGTTGAGAGCCATGGGCCTCCACAGCAACAGACAACACTTCATGGATCCCCACAACCATTCTGAGATTGCTCGTGTTTCACATTCATCCCCAGTTTTGCCCCCATCCCCTTCTTCTCATCATGACTCAATTAACAAAAAGCAATTCCTTCATTCTGCTGGACAAGGACGTGTAAGGAGGTGTAACGCTGAATATTATGAACTCTCAAATGAAAAGGAGCTAGTGGAGAGTCCAAGGCTAGCAGGAACTATTAAGTCCAAAATATATGAGGAAGATCCATACTTCAAGCTAAGAATGGAAGGTAAGATGGATTACCATGCAAGCACAAAAGCAATGAATCCTACTGCTAGATATCAAGAATTCCCTATTAACTACGAAAAAGGTGATTGGGTGTCAGTTGGTTTGTCACATGATCAAGTTGCATACACAGATGCAGCTGTTGTAGCGCAAATTGCTTTCAAGTCAGTAGCAAGAGCTGCCATTGGTCTTGCCAGAAATAAACACTAACGAGAAATCACACCGGTCAAGAAAGGATTTAAAGGAGGTCAATTCTGAAAGTGAGCTTAATGAAGCTCTTGAAGTTGCTCTCTCAAATTCCATTCATTTATCACGAAGTTCCAATGAAGATAATAATTTAGCAAAGAGTAAGGAATTCTTTCACAAGAAAAATTCTAAATCAAGAAAACATGAGACAAACTATAACTCCTACCCAAGTCCAAAAGTTGGCACAAATTTGAATGGGGAAGAACCTGTGGAGGTTCAAGTTTCTTTATTAAAGGTGAAAAGGTTTCCTGTAAATAAAGGTAGTCAACAACACTCTAAAACCTGCAATAATGAGGAAGAGGAGAACCAATTTAGTTCCTTTCACAAGATTGGGAAACCACATGCTAAACATGAGGACTCGGAGAGAACTGAAACACAATGAATGAAGTCAATATCTAGAAGTGTGTCAAATTCAAGTCATCATTCTTCTTTTGCTAAAGTTCCCTAGCGAGTTTTTGATAACTATGATGGTGGTGGTGAACATGATGATATTTTTACCAGCAACACTGAGACAATGGATGTTGGTAGGTCTGAAAATGATGAGTCCCTTACATGGTCTGCTCCAAATGCTTCTGGTAGGCCGCATTTTGTTGACAAGAATGATCAATATGAGAAAATTGTGAGGAGAAGGAATATGATATACATAAAATTGAAATAGAATCTGCGTCGATCTCAAAAATGGTTCCCAGGCCAGATAGAGACTCTGAAGCTGAAGGTGAGGTAAAGATAGATAGGATATCTCCAACTGTCTGCTCACTGCCTGTGGAAAACCTCTGACCTCGACGCATTGTGCCGGCCACTGATCACACACAACCACATCTGTTCACGCGCTGCCCAACAAACCTGACACTACAATCTGCTAGTTTGTACCTACGACCACCCCACACCCCACACCCCATGCTGGGTTGGCCGAAGGTCGTTCCACCTTTTTTCTTTTTGTGTCGCGACTCCCATTATTCTTCCCCGCTGTTTGAGTGCCGCATTTCTGCACCCGCTCCACAAGATGCCAATGTTGCCTTCCCTACCCGACAGACGATGAAGTGGAGAATTGCAGGTCAACCAGGAGGTAATTTGCTGATTTAGTATCCAGTCAACAGGCTACATAACCGGACGGTGGGTCAAGGTGATAAGTCGTAACCATTAGTTAATAAGACACTCGACTATACGTAAAAATAGTTCAAATTATATATATATATATATATATATTTTATATAAATTATAATTACATAATATATATAATTATATATATATAATAAATAAAAGATTAAAAAGAAATTCTTATTAAAAAAATATTATTTAAAAAAAAATTTAATTTAAAAAAATGTTATTATTATATAAAAAAATTTAGAGTTATAAAAAAAATTAGAGTTATAAGAAAAATAAAAATAAAAATATAGAGTTGTTAAAAAAAGGAAAAAAGAAAATTAGAAGTAAAAAAATAAAATCTAGAGTTAAAAATATATATATATATATATATATATTCGATAACCCTAGATTCAAGACAATGTTACCAAGCGAATTATACAAGCAGAGATGCCAATGGTGTCGAGTTACATATGCCGAGATGACAAATGCAAACTGAAGAAAACTACTGACAGTAAGCTTTGAGGACAAAACTTCTGAAGGAAGGGGCTATGTTATGAATATAATTCATAACAAGTAAATAAATAAAATAAATGTAAATATTAAATAATCAAATATTGATTATGTTAAATAGTCATTAAGTTAAGTGAAAAGGCATGTCTAAAAGACATGCCTAGTCAAGAAAGGACACTTGCTTAAGTATATATATATGCAGGTCCTCATTGTAACACTCATCACCTGTACAATCTTATATATAATAAATTATTATTACAAAAACTCATATATTTTTACATTCAAGCCTACAAGCTATCAGTTTTGATGCTTTCAGGCTCTAAGCACATGCGATGGGTAACTCAATGTAACCACAATTGCTCCCTCCTACATCCTGTGGGAGGGAGCCAATTGCTCCCTCCCACAGGATGTAGGAGGGAGCAATTGTGGTACATGAGTTACCTCGGCCTTTGTTTTTCCACCCTTCTTCATATGCCTTTTTCCTTTTATTGATTTTTCTTTTATAACTACTCGGGGCTTTAGGGAATGAGAGCATGATGTGAATGATATAGCAATGAATACCCCCTTAAGGTTGGGTAGCTCATCGCCCACTAGTGGTTGTGATAATCATGGGTTCCTTAATGATGCAGGGGGCTCACATAGGGGCCCTAGGAACCAGGGTGATGTCCATGATAAGGGGTAGAGCTCATGTTTGGCTTTTCCCCACTTGCTAAATTTTTATGCCTCGACCGTCTTTTGCATTTTATGGTACATTTTTTGATGTAAATGGTCAAATTATGCTTATAACTTTCTTTTAAGCTGCATCAACGTCTAGGGCAACATTCTAGCCCTGGCCCAAAGTGTGGACAAGGGGAGGAGGAGGCTAACTCCTTGTGGACCCAATGGACAAATGTGGACCCGAATGGGAAATATGTGAAAAGGGGTTTTAATGAGCGGAGGGGAGTGATGTATGTGATGTCGGGAAGTGGGAACACGACCAAAATTGGGGTTTCCCATGTAATGTCACTCCTAAAGCTAGTGACCAATAGAGGAGATCCCATGGGACTAGGATAAAATGTTAACCACCAAGTTGGACGAGGGGACAAGAGTACATACCAAGCCCATTCTTTTTGCCGAATCCCCCCACTAATCCATGCCCAAAAGTTTGCATGATAAGTAAGCAAAAATACCTAATTACATATTGAAAGCCACACCTTTGGGTTTGGAAGGCCCACCTACAAACATACTATCATGACAGTTGGGCAAGGGTGCATAATGGCTAACTCAGGTGGTAGAGATGATGGTTCATCGAGCTATTTGGTGGCTACAAGGGGTTGCTGGTTGTTGGCTGAAGACAATGTAGGAGAAATATTTATCCTATGGTTGTCACCCACAGGTGGTGGGTAACAGGGCCAATGAGCTGCCCAAAGTGGAATTTGGCTCTAGTTGCACATTTTAACAGATTCACTTCATTAATGAGTATCCACCTAGTCCCCACATGCCACCACTCCAACACAAGAATTATCCATACCTGAACTGCATGGTCATGTGTTTTACCTTTCTTACAAACTTGGGAAAAGAGTATTAAGGAATGGGTCCTTATCTCTATATAACCAACTTATGTTGGAGGTTAATTTTAGTGAGCAAAATGCTAAATTGCAATTGTAAATGATGTTCAAAGGTAGCAAATTGCAAATGAGATAAGTTGTTGAGAGCTAATTATGTAAATCTAAATGAAAATTAGATTATTAGACTGTTAAGGAAACTAGATTGTTGCCAACAAATTAGATGGAACTTGCAATTTGCTCTAAATGAAATATTGCTCAAAGAGAAACTTCCAAGTGAGACAAGTTGCAAATAAGTTAAATCAAATGATCATAAAATTACAAAGCATGAAACTTGAAATTAGTAAATCTTGCAATGTGAATGAAACTAAACTAGCATTGGAATTAAATTGTTGTCACAAGTGAAAATCACAATGTTGAGAGCATACACAAGTGAATGAAAAAGTGGCATGCAATCCAAATGAAATGAAGTATGAGATTAATAAGTAGCTCAAAAGGAAATGCACAGTAGTAAAGTTAGAGCATGGAATTAAAGGAAATAAAGCTAAACTAATTGTAAGAAATAGAGTGAAATGGGATGAAAGATTGCAACAAGCACACAAGATTTCCTTCCCTCAAAAGAGAGAAGGATGGGATGCCAAGGGGAGATCCCAAAGCTCCTAAAGAAGAAGGATTACTTTTATTATTAGTTAGTGATGTGATGGCCCTCTTATAGAGGTGAGGGATTTAGCTTTTGGGAAGAGTTTACAATATGAGTTTGGAAGCCAAAATCACTCTTTCCCAACAAGTTACAAATAAATGATTACAAATCCACTTGAGAAATTGTTACAAAGAAAAGGCTTGAAAGCCTTGAGCGAATAATGAGATACAAGAAAGTTACAATCCTCAAAGATATG
Source organism: Pinus taeda (assembly GCA_000404065.3). Taxonomy (NCBI): domain Eukaryota; kingdom Viridiplantae; phylum Streptophyta; class Pinopsida; order Pinales; family Pinaceae; genus Pinus; species Pinus taeda. Next base: position 36,621 of record APFE030163735.1, read on the forward strand.
AGGTTAAAGAAGAGGAAATGGTGAATGATGAGGGGAGAATGTCAATCTTGAAGGTTCAAGGGTGAAATGACTCCAAGGCATGCACTTTGATTTTCCTCCTCAAACTTGAATTTGCCTCTAAGCCCTTTTCCACTTGAAATCACCTCCAATCGCTATGCCAAAACAAGAAGACAAATTAGCACACAAGAGACATAAAGCGCTGAAATATGTGAGAGGAAATCATATGCATGAGATGGAAAGGAGTTAGAAATCCAATGCAAATATAGAATAAACTTATATTACAAATTTCCTCACTAAGATCAACTCACAAGAGTTGACTTAATGAGAAGAAATGGGCCTAAGCCCAATGATTCTAGCCGTCTATTGCTTGATATAAAATTTGAGCGCAATTTAAAGCAACCAATAGAAATTAAACTTTCAATTTGATGGAAGGAAGAAAATAAGGCTTATAAAAACCCCCTTATCAAATATCCAATGACATCATTGGGTTTTCCTTGCTTAAATAGCTTGTGAGTTCCTTAAGATCTATGGAGTTGGATGATCCAATTGAAGACTTCCCCTAACTCCAAAGGGATTTGGTAACTTGCCTTTGAATACAAGAAACACTTGCAAACCAATTGTTAGTGCAAAATGAGTCTTTTCATATAGAGGCAAGGTTGAATTTGTTGTTCAATTGAAAACAACAAATTGCAAATTTGCAACAATGCTCAACATATGGCAAGCTCAAAGGAGATTGCAAATAGTTACAAATCTCTCCTCCCTAGACAATAATGCCCTTAGGCAATGCACAAAATCAACTAGCTTAAATAAGATAAACTCAATGGAACATAATCATAGCATGAAGAACAACATCAAATGGAACATTTTACCTCATCCACAAGTAATATGATCACAAGACAGGAAGTATCCCCCAAAGACTTTTATTATTTCAACAACAATTCCAGTACAGTAACATCAAGCATAAAGCGTCCAACCATGGGCAAATGAGAGCTCTCATGGTTGATTTATACTAGTATTGCGAAAATCGCTATTAAAAATCGTGAGTTTTTCCTTGAAACAATTAAATCGACGATTTTTTCGAATATTTTTTTTTTTCTTCATTTTGAAAAAATTGCGAATAGACCCCGAAAAAGTGTTTTTTTGTTTTTAATTTTTTTTAATTTTTTGATTTTTTGCCGATTTTTACTGATTTTATCTCGATTTTTACGATTTTTTTTAGAATATTTATATATATATATTTTTAATTTTTTTCAGACCCTCGCTGATTTAATTTCGATTTCTATTATCACAACATTGATTTATACAAAAATGGGAGAAGATCCCAATGGGGATGACAAATGACAAGTGGAGAGGTGAAGATGCCAATGCGGAAAAATCGGATTCCAAGTGTTGAGCTACCAAGACAAGTGTGAGATCAAGGGAATCAACTTGCTTGTAGGTGTCTCCAACTAGTTGTGCGTATTCCCTATTCTGGCTAGCATACATCCTTTCCTCATGTGTGTTTTTGTGGTGGTTGCCAAGTGTGGAAGATAGTAGGTGATAGGGAGGCAAACTACCATCGAATTCTCCATCATAAACCTCATATATATGACACCTATCACAAGTGCCAATGCTGCTCCAACAAACTCCAATGTACCTCTGAGTGAAGGTTGCCACTTAGATATGTGTGTAGGTTGAGGTGAAGAGCATGTGCATAAGTGTGAAGCATTGATGGAGTGAGTGGAGACAAAAATCCACAAATATCTCAATCAAATATTCCATCAATATTCCCAATCCATGCGTTGATTCACCAAGGAAAATTGAGCTGCTATGTAGGGAAATCGATCCCTCAAATCTAGCCCACAAAATCGTTTTGATGGGTGCATTAACTCTTTGATGATGTGCGTGCCCAATCACCCTCAAACTTGTCCTTCAATTGAATTTTGACTTGAGTTTAATTTCCAACTCGTTTCCACCTCATTTTGTCATGTGGAAATAGAAATATTTATTAGTTTTTCCACTTATTATTTTTTTGGCAATTTATTTCCAATTTTCCCACTAGAATTAGGAAAAGTGGGTTTTGAGGGGTTAGAAGTGTTTTTTTATCCTCAAAGTGTGTCCTAGAAGAATGTTGAAGTGGAGAGGTCTAATTTTGAGTATTCATACAACCTGAACATCTTCTGGCATTACTTTATTACTTTTTACATGAATCACTAATTAAAAAATCCCATCCTGTAGGAAATTTTTAATTATTAAAAATTCCTATCTAGACTTAGTCAAATTTCGCAAAATTTCAGAGATCATCTAGCATGGTAATGTACATCGACCATATACACTAAGATGGACTAGGAACTACCCGGATGCGGGTGTTTTCAATGCCCATTAATAGACTTGTAATGAAGCCATGCGCAGGCAGCTGGGGGCAGGTGGCGAGGTTTGAAATTAGAGTTGATAACAGCGCCGAGGTGACGGGCATTGAAGGGGAGTTAATGCAGATGCAGGCAATAGGTACGCAGACGGAGGCGGAAAGAGGAATAAACCAAGGAATTATGGAGAATGTTCGAGGGCATTCAGACAGTGCAGAGGAGAGCCGTTCGACAGCGGAAGGTGCAGTTGATGCTGGGCATTTGCCTGAGCTAGCCAACAGAGGCGATTCCTGGTGGTTCGCTTGGCAAAAGAAGCTGAAGCGTCCTCAGGAGAAGCCTCCCTGGACTATTACCTGTGGGTTGAAGGTCAGTGCAACGCATTCCCGTTCTATCTCCAGAAACACATTTCCTTCTGCGGCAGCGGCTTGGGAACGAAAAGGGCTTACAATTGAATTAACGGTGCACGATTTGGGGCGGAATTGGGCAGTGGGAAGGCTCTGCATAGGAGTCTGCATTCCTCCTAGCGAGCATATTGCCAATTCTCTGCATTCAAGACTTCCTTCGTTGTCGGGGAGTCGGACCAGCACGCTGCTCACTCTGAAAATGGCGCCCCGACTCAAAGCTACTCCAAGAAGGGGCCGAAATGCTGGTTTTAGAGGAGGGACAAGAGGCAGAGGTAGGTCGCCTGCACGACGAATTTCTCCGCTTGCTGTGGCTTACCCTTCCCCCCATGCCTCTAAAGAGTCTGAATCTTCGCTCAACAATTCAGTTCAGACAGCCAAATTTCGCTTCAAGAGCAAGCTACACAAGCCAACAGTCACGGCCATGGTTACTGTTATATTTTCCGAAGAAGAGGAAGAGCAAGGTAGCTCTGAGAATTCAGAGGAGGAACACTCCCCTACTCCTCTGGGCGACTCGTCGCAGGAGGAGGACACCAATAGTTCTCAGTCTGCCTATACGGATCAACCTACCTCTACTAGGGTCAATGAAGTCCAGCGTCAGCTGGAGGATCACAACATTAGCCATATGACTGAGGGGATGGCAGCGAAAGTTCAAGGAACTGAGGGATCTCAGCACGGCATGGCTCAGTCAGACAAGGCGAAGAAATGGCCGGATAACACCTATCCTAATCTTTTGCAGCTCAGGCTTCCCCTAGGTGTCAAGCCTACGGATGTATAGGATGGTCTGATGGTGACGTGGGAACGTGTTTCGGACGAGGAGAAGGATCAAGGTGATGATGAACCCGGGTGAAGACCTTACAGCGTTTGGAGCTCTCAGGCAGGCCCTATTTTTTGGTTTTCCTGTTTGTTTTTTTGAACGCACATCAAGGAGCCTTGCGCGGCAATATCTAGTTAGCAGTCTAGGCTAAAAATTTTGGACTGTCTGGTTAACTGTCTAGTTTTCAGTATGATACATCTATGCAATCTGGTTGTAAGCTTTTTTGGATTCCTGCTCCAGATTCACAAGTCAGGCATATGGCTGTGAGAGCAGAAAACAATGTGAGTTCAGAAATGTTTTTTTGAAAGAGAGAGCTTCATGACTCTCTCAGAGGTTAACTCCTCTCTGTAAATATCTTTTTTCTTTTTATTATAAATAGAATAGACATTACTCAGAAAAAAAAAAAAAAAGATGGACTAGGAACTCAACCTTCAAGCCATTGCCCCGGCTGGGGCATGCGGTGAGTGAAAAAACTTAGTTAATTATACATCGTTAAAAAACGAGAATAATCAGCGAAGTGAAAAAACATTCCAGGGTGTACTCACTTGTTGATGAATTCCCAAGTTTCCTAGGCTTGTTACATAGCTTTATTCATCATGCTAGTAACATATTTACAATATCCCCACAGGGTTGCGGAATTTGAGGATTGAGAGAAGAAAGAGGAGAGAGAAAGGGGTTGAAATGCCCTGTTGACTTCTGAACTTCTGAAATTTTTTGATGTAGATTTTGTCTCATGGGCTATGGAGTCTTCATATCTGCTAGTGCAACTCAGTAGTTAACAAGGATGACTTGAGGAAAAGGCCCTTTTAACTTGCTCTTAATCATATTTAAATATATTTACCACATGCCTTGATGATTGCTTGCCCAAATAAATTTAACACATCAAATAATAATTAGAGGAGTAAGCTGATTTAAACACATAAATTATAATATTTCTTTTATCCAATTTGAATTCTCTTTGGGGCAAGATGGTTTCTCCTTGGGGTGGCTGGGATTTTCCTTGGGGTAATTGGATTTCTCTTTGGGAAATTCATCCTGAAGTTGCCCAAATTTCAACATCGTATTTTGGAATTGGAGCATGTTTAGTAGTAACTGCATCTAAGATGAAATAAATAGAAAGAGGATCCCCTTCCATTCTCGAGGAAATGCAGTGAAAGTTATCCATTTGGGAGTTCCAGTGGGGGTGAAGGTCAAGTAGCAGAAAGGAGGGCACTTGGTGCAATGGACAAGATATTCCAGCAAGAGAGGCAAGAAGAGATTGATATCACCATTGCCTTCTTTTTCTATCTCAACTTCATGTCATTTAATCTTGTACGATCACCTTTATTTATTGAGATGTGTCGAGCTCTAACTCAAGGGGCTCCATTGGGGTATGTTCCTGCTGGGTTAGAGAGGCTTAGAACTACTTTGTTTGAGTAAGGCAAAGAAGGAGGTGGATAAAAAGTCTTGAGCCTCTTAAATCAACATGGCCAACATCTGGGGTTAGTATTGTTTCTGATGGATGGAAAAATGCAACATGCCATCCACTCATCAACTTCATGGTGTCTTCCTTGAATGGACCAGTTTTCTTGAAAGCAGTAGATACTCTTGGAAAATACAAGGATGTACAATATATGGGTGAGTTGTTCATTAAAGTTATTGAGGATATAGGCATTGATTCTTGTGTGCAAATCATTACAGACAATGCACCTATTTGCAAGGTTGTTGGCATGATTGTGGAAGCTAAATATCCACACGTATTTTGGACACCTTGCATTGTCCATTCCTTGAATTTAGCACTTAAATCTATTGCTTCTGATGTGCCTTGGATTATAACCCTTATTGAGGATGCACGACATATCCACAACTTTGTACAAAATCATGCCAATGCCCTCACAATCTACAAAGAGTACACACATCTATCATTGTTGAAGATTGCAAATAAATAGTTTGCCTCTGCATTCATCATGCTGAAGAGGTTGATGGAGGTCAAGATTGCTCTTGGGGCCATGGTTATTTTAGAGTTTTGGTCTTTTTGGAGAAAGACAAATCAAGCAGCCTAAAAAAGAGTCAAGGGTGCAATATTAGATAATGCTTGGTGGGAGAGTGTTAGATCTTACTATTAAGGTCATGGACTCTATCATTTCTTTGTTGCGATTTGTAGATACAGACCAAGCCATTCTAGTAGATGCTTATGAGGGATGGGATTCCATGATTGAGTCTGTGAGGATTATTACTTTTTAGAGTGAGTGGCCTGAGTATGAGACATCAACATAGGTCTTATTCACCACCATATAGGACATTCTTGTCAGCAGGTGGGACAAGAATTGCACACCTTTTCGTTGCTTGGCTCACTCATTGAATGCAAAATACTACATCTGTGAGTGGCTGAATGGTGGATGTTCACGCAAATTTCCTCCTCACATGGATGGTGAGATTTCACATGGGAGGAAGGATGCATTGAGACAAATATTTCAGGATAGAGCATCCCTTGATGAGGTGGAGGGTGCCTTTGCAAAGATTTCCACTAGCACTGCGTGATTTGCATGATATGATGTTATCAGAGACAAGGGGGCTAAGAAGCCTGTTATCGCTCAAACTAGCAGGGGTCCTAGAAGGGGATCCTGGAGGGGCAACAATGGAGCAATAGCCCACTGTCACCTCAGCTAAAGCTACCTACTCTTTACAGACTTTCACCAATGGGAGGACTCCCGGTATGAAAGGAATCACCTAGATAAATGGGTCAATAAAAAGGGAAAGGGTGATTCCTAAAGAGGCCTATTCACAAGAGAGGTTCAATATATGTCTTGCTTGCCCAAGAGGCAAGATGAAGGGCTCTCTAAGAAGGGCCAAGAGAGTCTTAGGGGTTAGGTGTTGGGAATGGGACTCCTTAAGGAGGGACCTTGCCCTAAAAACCCTTATGAAGGCTTGGTTTCCAAATGGTCGTTGAAGAATTACCTTCCAGAAGTTATGGGACCACACGGGACCAAGTGGACCCAAGTTAGGTCAAGGGGGTAGGATTGAGCAACCAATGATGTGCTTGACCTAATTAGGGAGAAGAAGGGGATCAAAGAAAGAATTTTAAATGAAGGGTAATGCAATGATCCCAATGAGGTTACTAGCCTGAGGAAACCAAGGGCAAAATTTGGTCTTAGTGCTAGGGCTTGGGGTATCTCAAGATCCAACTGTCAAAATGGCTTCAAATTTGGAGGACACCTTGGAGACTCCCCAACGCAGTAGATGCCAAGAGATCGAAATTTTTGAGTGGATGGTTTGCAAAAAAAATTGATGCCCTAGGAGACCTAGTGGGGCTAGACCTAGAAAAGAGGAAGGTGAAGGGAAAATATGATCTTTAAGGTGATCACTAGAAGAGGACCAGTGCTTTGTCTTTTGGGAGAGATGGAGTCATGGAAGATTTAGAGTTTGGATTGATTTCCACTTGTCAAGGATGCCTAAAAAGCAACTTCGCTAGGCTTTAGGGCTTAATGGAAGCAACATTAGGGTCATTTACACTTCGTTCAACAATATTTTGTGACTTATCAAGGCAAACTCAACAATATTGACTCTAGGAACATTATTTCATTCAAACATGGCCCATACATGATACAACACTATTTAGAGATTCAATTTCCATAATTTCGTTACAAGAAAAGCAACAAACTAACCCTAGAATAACAAAAAATCCCAGCATCATGAATGTAGCAACATAAATAACAAGAATAACATTGAAATTGTACTTACATGTAACAAGAATATATCCAATCACCAAGATATGCCAATCTTAGAAGCTCCAAGACATAGAAGATTATCCAAACGTTAAAATTCATCCATTCATCCCAAAATCTCATCCTCAAAGATAACGAAAATCTCACAATAAGATATGATCCAATCCAAGTGATGATGAGAGAATGAATCAACTCAACATCTATTTATACAATGTCTAATGAATTCGATTTAGCTTATTTTGGCCTAATTTAGCCCCTAAAATAAAATAATGTGCAAAATAACAAGTACTTTTGGTGACAAGCCCACCAAACTAGCTCAATAACAAAGAAGTACACCTCTCAAGAGGGTAATCAATAACATGTGTCGTTGGGCTTTAGAGGAGGCCTAATGAAGTCCATAGGTGCCATAATGTGAAATAGGACTCCAAAAATAATGGACAAGGGGTTGGCTGCTTGTTCTCCAAGTAATAAACCTGTGGTGCTCCCAAATGGATGCGGGGGCACATAAATGTCCTCATGGGTCTCCAAACAGATCGAAGATGCCTATAGACCGTCCATTGATGATATAAGTGATGCCACGTCATCATATAGATCCTGGACCATTTGCTAAGTGTATGGTGCAACTGTGGAGCTGATTGGGCATGGTGAAGGAGGTGCATCTTCCTTGTCCAATAGGTGAACGATGAGAAATCTATTTATGACTCTGGGGATCCATGGAATGTTGTTTGCTGATGGGGAGGCCCATGGCTTCTCTACACACACCCTACATGTGCCAATGCAACCCTATGGAGGGTTAGGACCCTATATAGAGAGACCAAACCCAAAATGGAGACCATTTGTAATCATGCATAAGATCTAGTGCGTCCCCTTGCCTTCCAGTACACTAAGTCATTGAAGAAATAAAGTAAGAGATTTTACAAACCATGGAAAGCAAGTGGGCACTTCATAATGGCATGCCCTTCCATAGCGGGCTTTGGCATGTGCAAATGTCTCCAAGCTCAAAGGGAAGCTAATCAAGCACGCTATTAGGTGGTTTCTTCTCCTAAGGTGGGTGGTATGTCCATGGTACATCCTTCAAATGGTGGTGGTATGTGATAAAGTGATGGAACAGAGTAGGGGATGAAGGGGAAAACCTGAGTCACATGCCATGGTACAAGGGTAGCTAATGAAAGGGAAGCCCATACTTGGGTAAATGATGGGTAGGAGGGAGCAATCGTGTGGTTTTTCCACCCTTCATCATATGCCTTTTGCCTTTTATGGTTTTTCATTGGTTAACTGCTTGGGGCTCAAGGGAATGAGAGCATGATGTGTAAAGTATAACAGTGGATACCCCCTTTAAGTTGGCGCAGTTCATCGCTCATTAGGGGTTGGGACAATCATGGGTTCCTGAATAATAGAGGAAGTTCTTCTAGGGCCTATAAGAACCAAGGTGATGGCCATGGAAGGGGGTAGAGCTCATGTATTGGCTTTTTCCCACGTACTAAATGTGTTTATCCCGACCATCTTTTGCATTTTGTGGTACAATTTCGTGTTGAATGTGGTCAATTATGCTTTTCCTTTTCTTTTCTTTTGCATCAATTTCCGGGCATAGTTCTAGGTCTGAACCAAGGTGTGGGCAAAAGGGAGGGGGTGGATAACCCTTTGTGGACCTAGTGGAGGAATGTGGACCCAGGTGGGAGGAATGATGAATGGGATTATAATGAGCGAAAGGGGATTGGGGAGCGGGACCACCCAACCAAAATTGGGGTTTCTCCCTAAAGCCCAAAGGTTAGTAAAATAGATCCCACAAGACTATGGTCCAAGGTTAACATCCAAAAGAGACCTAGGGGACAAGAACATAGACCTAGTCCACTCTTTTTGCGAAATCCACCCATTAATCCATGCCCAAGAGTTTCCATGATAAGTACATTAAAATACTCAATCACCGAATGACAAAGCGTACCTTTAGGTTCGATAGGCCCACCTTCAAACATACGATCATGACAGATGGGTGAGAGACCACATTGCTGGCTCAACTGGTGGAGAAATGGCACAATGAGCTAGTTGGTGGCTGCAAGGGGTTGCTGGCTGCCAGCTGAGGAATATCATGGAGAAAAAATTTCTCCTAGGGATATCACCCACAAAATGGTGGGTAACATCTGGCTCCAACTGGGATATAAGCTCTCGGATAAGTGGGCGAAGCTACTCGAACGGGAGGTCACGAGAACACCAACAACCTCTTGGTCACCATAGACCTGTTACCTACACATATCAAAGACTAAACACACGGGGCAACATGTTTTTATGGTGTCTTATGATCACCCATGTTGAGTGTTAGGCCATAAAATCAACATGAAAGTAAATATAATGCAAATTTAATATAAATGCATCTAATCTACCATGAGAAATATCATAGGATGTTAGTTCTAATGAGAAAATGAGCATGCAATGCATCCTACCCTAGCATGCATACAACGAAGCTAATATTAAGTGTAATCATAAAGCCAGTGCAACCAACATATCAACAAATCAATATAAATATGCCTGCTTATATGATTACTCATGCAGCAAGTCCCAAAGCGAATGAAACCCAAACACATGGAGGATGTTGTGGGTGGGAGGTGGAAAAATATGGTTTCCATGTGAGGTAAGAGGAATCTCTAAGAGAAGGAACATGAGCCAATCTACAAAGGCAGAGCCTTCCCTCTAAGTACACAATGGTGGAATGAATGATTATCCTTAAGAACTTCTTATCACAATCATTACTCATAATATTATGCTTTGTAGTTGCCCCAAGGTTGTGATGAGAGGGGAATGAAGGGTGAGGGAAAGGAGTGCGAAAAATAGGTTGCTCAAGGTGATTGTCGCATTGGAGAGGGGAGGTCATGGAGTGATCAAAACCTTGAGGGTGTGTCGAAGGAGGTAAAGTATAGTCAATGAGGGGCTCTTCTTTGACACTATACTTGGAAGGGGAAAGGGCTCACGGTCACTTGAGATCATATGACCAGGGGTGAGGGAATTACTTGATGAAGACATAAGATGATGAACAATAGAAAAGGGCAAAGGGGAAGGCGAAGTATCAATGAGATCCTTTTCCTGAAAATCCAACTCTAGAGGCTCAAGTGATTTGAATATACTCCCGAAATCCTAAGGGAGGTAGGTATGAGAAAGGGCCTTATCAATCCTATCATTGTTGGTATCAAAGATAGTGTCTTCCCAAAAAGGAGAATCAATCATCTCCAATTGCTCCCTTTCATGCAAGGGAAAACGATAATTCTCCTTCCCAAGGGTATCGATGGATAGTGTTGAAGAATCTAAGGCCAATGTAGTATTAATGTGATTCTTCTTGACTTTATAACTATTTATGAGGTGTTTTAACTTTTCTTCTTAACATAGTCTTCATTTGTTATTATTAGAGTGTGTCTTCGTTAGTTCATCAAATAACTACCAAAACAAAGAGACAAGAACATTGTTGATTTGTGGTAGAGTGGTTGGGGCACATGAGATCTCCAATACCCAGAAAGGGTTTGGGCAGATTTTAAACAGTTCAAGAGATAGTAAAATAATTAATATTTTTAATAGATTCGCTAAGTCTAAACTTAGGGAAATTAAAATATTAATGTGGATTAATATGAAACTGTGTTAGAATGGTCCAAAAGACATGGATCAAGGCAGATCTAATATTAACCGTTGATTAGGGAATTAATCTTGGCCATTGATATGTCAACGAGAAAAGTATAAGAGGGGGCTTGAGAGTCACTTGGAGAGTACACCAAATGATCAGTCATTCTATTCTCTAGAGCAGGGTTTGCTAAGAGAGATAGAATTAGTGATCGGAGTTGCAACTGAGGGGCATTGAGTACATAGAGACAGAGAGGCAAAGATAGTGCCGGGAGAGAAACGCAGGAGCTAGAGAGAGTGATGCAGTAGCAGCCAGGGCTCATGCAGAGGCAGCCAGGAGTGCAATGCTTCAGAGAGGCCAGCGTTGCTGATGTAGAGGGCTAGAAGGCTGACGCAGGGTCAGTGCTGGGCAAAGAGGGGCTGACGCAGTCCAAAAAGGCAGACGCTGGGGTTTCTGGGGCAGAGTGGAGCTGAGGAGCTGCCAGAAGGTTTATCCGGGGTTTCAGCAGGGACATTTGTCTCAAACTGAGAGGTATTTACTATTACTACCAAGGAAATTCTCTGTTGGGTAAGCTAGATTTGGCACCCAGATTGTACTCTAAAATTGCTTAATAAGAAAACCCTCAGATAGCTGCATCGGTTTTCCCGCATTGGGTTTTTCCGGGGACATTGACCCAAAAATAACAGTGTCATTTGGTGTGATTGTTTCTGTTTCCTTCAGTTGTTGATCTGTAATATGTTGAGTATGCACTAGTGTTTATTTTCAGTATTTACATTGTAAATAACTTGTTAAGTAACGAAACAAGTGGGTAGGAATAAATCAGATAAAGTGTATGGAGGGTTTCTAATTGGTAGACTTAGAAACTTCAACATGGTATCAGAGCGTGGTTGCAGATCACAGGAGAACTGAGGACATCAGCCGAGCGGAGCAACAACAACAGAAAATAACTGTCCCGAGTGACAAAAGCTATTTCTAGCAAAGTAGCAACAAGGGAAGGGTGATGCAGTGCCTGCGTCATCAAGGGTGAGCCAGAAAGAGGCAACGCGGAGGCTAAGGGAGGCAAAGTGAGCCTCACGCAGAGCCACGCAGAAGCTAGGAGGTCTAGCGCAGTTCGCTGAGGAGGCCGGGTTGCTGGTTCCGGGATTGCACAGAGCCTAGGAGTTCTCACCTTCAGGTTGCTGGGGCTTAGAAGGCTGTGGGAGCGTTGCAGAGTGGAGCTGGTGAGTTATTGTAGTCAGAACAATACCTGACAGGGCAAGTCCAAGAGGAGGGAGTTGCTACCGAGGGTTTCTAGCCGAGAAACCTAGATCAGTGGTGCGGTTGCACAGACGATCAGAGTAGGGGGCATCTTGGCACTGGCAAAAGGTTTTCCAGGAGGGAAATCGAGACTCAGAGGGAGTTAGATCGAGAACTTCCAGGAGGGAAGTAGAAGAGCATCATGGCACTATACGAAGTAAGAGACCAGGACAAGCTAGACGGAGCATCAAACTTCGCAGTCTGGAAGGCTAGAATCTTATCCGTACTTGACAGAAATCGTGTCAAGCACTTCGCCTTGAAGACGATAGCTATCCTAGTTGACCCAAATGATAACGATAAGTACGAGGAGGCAATGGCGAGGGCCAAGAGCATCATCCTTGACGGGGTCAAGGACCATGTAGTACCACACATTGCTGAGAAGGAAACAACATATGAGATGTGGGAGGCCCTTAAGAAATTGTATCATCATACTTCTGTGTAGAAAAGAATGTTACTAGAAAATCAGCTGAGGTCGTATCAGATGAAGAAGGGAGAACCGATTGACACCTTCCTCGGAGGACTGAATGAGATTCGAGATCTGTTGACTGCTATAGAAGCCACGTTGGATCAGGAATTGATGGTGAGGGCAACCCTGAACGCTGTCTCAGAAGACTGGGAGGTATTTGTCCAAAGTATACTGGGCAGAGGGACACTTCCACCTTGGGATGAGATGTGGGCAGCTCTTCACCAAGAAGAGATCAGACGACAGTCAAAGGCGGGGAGCAGCAGTAATGGGATCAAAGTCAAGCAGCAGGAGGAAGATGTTGCCCTAGCATCTGAGGGAAGGCAAGAAAAGCGGAAGAAGAAGGATCTCTCCAAGATCAAGTGCTTCCACTGTGGGGTGCTGGGTCATTATAAGACCCAGTGTCCAAGGAAGAAGAGTAAGGGAGAGTCTTCTGAGACTAAGGTAGCGCCAGCAAGGATAGAGAAGGAAGTGTTGATAGACGATGATTGTGCCATGAGTGCACATCGAGCTGTAGTCAGGTAGACTTCAGGTGATGAGGGGCAGGATCCTCGAGGTACCCAGCCTCTTGGATTAGACCTTGCTACAGGAGCCCCGAAGAGGAGTGGCAGGAATGGCTGATGTGGGTAGAGATGGATGCGGATGGAGCAACAGAGAGAGCTACAGTGCAGGTGTCTCGAGATAGCGCGAGGCTAGCAGGCTGCAACAATGTGAGAGGCACGAGAGTGTTGCACCATTGCAGAATGACACAAAGAGGTGTGCAATGGTGCGAGATGCAGGGAGTTGTTGCAGCAGCGCAGAGGTCAGAGAGGGAGCACTTGTCAGCGGCAGATTGAGCTTCAGCATCAGGAGGAGCTCTAGCCCAACATAGAGGTCAGAGTTGGGAGATCAGTTACTTACTTCTCAGTAACTGAGTTGTAGTGCAGTAGTGGGCAACGCGATGCAACATGATGAGAGGAGTTGTAGTGCAGATGTAGTTTTGGGAGAAAGGACCAACAACAGTGTGAATGCAGAGGGAGCTGTCGTACAAATGCAACAGTGGCAGTGGCAGAACCATGGGCAGCAATACAGGATACAACAGTGCAGAGGATGGTGGGTAGTAGGCCTAGCATCAACACAAGGACCAATGCCAGATGTTCAGAGTAATATTCAGTGAGGAGTATTGCTAGAGCATAGTCCTCGCTAAGAGGGAGTGTTGATTTGTGGTAGCATCAGGTGTGCTCTAGCCACGAAATTTGGTGGAGAGGTTAGGGCACATGAGATCTCCAATACCCAGAATGGGTTCGGGCAGATTCTAAACAATTCAAGAGATATTAAAATAATTAATATTCTTAATAGAGTCCATAAGTCTAAACTTAGGGAAATCAAAATATTAATGTGGATTAATATGAAACTGTGTTAGAATGGTCCAAAAGACATGGATCAAGCCATATCTAATCTTAGCCGTTGATTAGGGACTTAATCTCAGCTATTGATATGTAAACGAGAAAAGTGTAAGAGGGGGCTTGAGGGTCACTTGGATAGTACACCAGATGATCAATCATTCTATTCTCTAGAGCGGGGTTCGCTAAGAGAGATAGAATTAGTGATTGGAGTTGTAGCTGAGGGGCATTGAGTACAGAGAGACAGAGAGGCAGAGATAGTGCTGGGAGAGCAGCGCAGGAGCGAGAGAGAGTGATGCAATAGCAACCAGGGCTCACACAGAGGCAGCCGGGAGTTGTGCAATGCTTCAGAGAGGTCAGCGTTGCTGACGTAGAGGGCTGGAAGGTTGACGCAGACCCATTTAGGGTGATGCAGGGCCAATGCTGGGTAGAGAGGGGCTGATGCAGTCCAAAAAGGTAGACGCTGGGGTTTCTGGGGCAGATTGGAGCTGAGGAGCTGCTGAAAGGTTTATCCAGGGTTTCAACAGGGACATTTGTCTCAAACTGAGAGGTATTTACTATTACTGCCAAGGAAATTCTCTGTTGGGTAAGCTGGATTTGGCACCCAGATTGTACTCTAAAATTGCTTAATAAGAAAACCCTCAGATAGCTGCATCGGTTTTCCCGCATTGGGTTTTTCCGGGGACATTGGTCCAAAAATAACGGTGTCATTTGGTGTGATTGTTTCTGTTTTCTTCAGTTGTTGATCTGTAATATGTTGAGCATGCACTAGTGTTTATTTTTAGTATTTATATTGTAAATAGCTTGTTAAGTAATGAAATAAGTAGGTAGGAATAAATCAGATAAAGTGCATAGAGGGTTTCTAACTAGTATACTTAGAAACTTCATCAAACACAAGATGTTTGGCTTTCTGCCAGGACCAAAACCTCTCCCTCTTGGAGAGGAAAACCCATATAGAATTCTTCTTATAGAGATTCCATTTGACGAATGCCAAGACCTTGACCCTTGATCTACAAGGCCACTCCAAGATCAAGACACCAATCCTCTTCTTGCTGTTGAGATCATCATCACTGTTGCTTCATGGAGGTGATCATTACTGCACCTTTACTGAGATATTCATTCTAAAAACGAGATCATGAATGCTGCTCCACTGTTACATATTCACTGAGATATTGACTGTTCTTTTACTGAGATCATATCTTCACTTGAATCATCACTAGTAACATGAATACTTGTTACTACATCTTCATAAAATAGAGACTGAGATTATAACTTATTCCAGATTGTATGTTGTGTGAAAGCATATTACTGTGAGTTCTATTCATCATGAATATACCAAGACTGAGTATGCTTCTGTGAGATCATCGAGATTCTTCTCATCATAGTTAAGCTGAGACTCGATTATGCCGAGACAGAGATTATGTCGAGACAGTAGTCATAATTATGCGTTCAGAAAGAATGCCGAGACAGGGTATGTTGAGAGTGTATTACCTCGACCTTCTTTATTGCAAATACGTTGAGACAGTAGTTGTGACTAGAGAGTATGTTGAGAGTGCACTGCGGGATTACTTAGATCAGAGACTGCATTTGGTATGCCGAGTGTGAGTGTGTTCTCTGCTTGCACTGAGAGCCTCATTATATTACCCATCCAAAGGACAGAGACCTTCTGAGATTGCGAGGTCTTAGGATTGTCCTCACTCACTGTGATTACCATCGAAAACTTCAGAGATGTCCAAGATTATGTTCTGTACCCACGAAGAATCACAAAGAAAAATCTGAGATCTCTTCCTTATCTTTTGTGGATACCCTGCCTGGGTATATATAGTGGATTGCCCTCCACAATTAGCCGACTGGAGCCAGTGAAGAGTTGTGTCTACAATGCAAGCCGACATGACATCCTTTAATTCGATTTTATAGGCCGACATAACTACTTTCTTCATCATTTTGCTTGCTGCCTTCATCAAGAGGATTGTGCTTTCCTTGGAGGGTTGATCTAGACACTAGGTTGACTCATAAACATTACATATATGCTCAAGAAGAGCTCTTTACATGTCTTTGACTATTTGACTTTCCTAGGCCTATAGAATGAGCAAGAAACCCATTCTTATAATTTACAAAAATTAATATTTCTTTTTCTTAACAAGTACAAATATCAAAATTACATTTGTAAATACCAAACCTAGTTACACTTTCTTCAACACTCCCTCTTAACTAAAGAGGTATTTTTAATGGTACTTCGTCATTCTCAATCTGAAGAATTTCTCATAAGATGAATCAGATTGGTAATCCATTTGTATAGCATCATAGTAACCAACATTTTTTATAGCAAGGCTATGACTAACAACTATATCTCTCATAAGATCATAGCACAATGCTGGTGAGACCAATGATTTATAGACACCTTTATCATTGTCTCTCAAGGTACATACCCACTCGGGTGTTCATTGAGTATGACCTTCTAGGAATATTCATATCTTGGGTTCCCAACCCTCAAAGAATATCGATCCTCTTGCCTACTCTTATCTTGGATGCCCTACACATCCTCAAAGAGTGTCGGATGCCAGATGATTACCCAATCCTCCATTCTTTCTTCCCAGGTGAAGACAAGAATGTTGTGTCTATTCATGGCCTTCACTTAGACTTACGGCTGTTAGTCCTGGTCGAGTGCATGACACATAAGATAGAAAAACAAAACTGTCACTCCCTTTTAATCAGGGGTGATCTAATCCAAGCTCCCTTTTGATCAAGGACCAGTTAGAGCTCCGTCTTAGCTACGGACTCTTCTATAAATCAACAAATTCTTTGTGGGTCCTTAAGCTGCTTGATCAACTTCTCTCCTTGATGTCATGAAAGTTAGTTAAGCTTCTTTCTTGTAGGGCAATAGTCATCAATCACTTTCCTCCTTAGTTCATCATGTCATTCCTTTCTTCATGGAAAGTGGCCTTCTTCATATTTGGAACCTTCGTCATATGACTACTTCTTTCTCATCATGCTTCTTCCATTCATCACATGAATGCTAGTTGTACTTGTAAGTAGCCATGCATGAACTTATCCAAATATTATTCAAGAAATCAAATATATCATTAAATCAAATCGTACCTTACTAGGTGGCTCTTCATGATGACAACTTTCTGTAGGTATCAACATCTTGCATTCATGTTGATACATCTCCCAGAGATATCCATTGTCAAGGGTCTAAATCTTTTCCATTAGAGTCTTCATATCTTTCCGGGAGATTTTCTAGTCAAGTCTTCTTGATCTTTGGGATGTTGATTGCCTTCATCAGGGTTGCATATCTCATGATCTCTTCCTTCCTTACACATTCCATTCTCAGGTGCCCTTTAATTAGAGTTTCTTAGTTGTGATAAACCACCTCATAGTTCATATGAGGATATATTATGTTGATTTCATCTAGTGTAACTTATGCTTTCCTGCATCCTTTTAGAGGAGGGGATCCTTTTTCTCTTGATCTTGCTTCTTAAGATAGAAGAAATGATCCATGTTACCTGCCACCATATGAGATGACATTATAATATTAAACACATGCATACATACCTTATTTTACCTTCAGGTCATCGAGGCTTCATCCAGCAGATTCCTATCCAGCAGATTCCTTGATTGAAGAGATCTTCAATCCCTTGATTTGCTTCATGTCATCACATCATCATCTCATGGATTCCATAAGTTGGAGTTCTTGTTGAAACACTTGCTTATTCTCTAGACTAGTGAACCCTCCGACGAGGATTCCAAGAGCTATATCCTTCATGTTTAACTGCCATGGATTTAGTCCTTCATGATTCCCAAGGTGTTGTCACGAGCTCTTGTTTCTAATGTTTCCATGATGCATCTTAATATCATGGTCATATCTAGAGATTTAGGAGCTTATGATAGGACCCCTTTTGTGAGGGAGGCCATCTAATCATAGTCGAGGTCTGTTGCTCCCTCTTTCCTTGGTCCTTTTCTTCAGCTTCCTCTATCTTTCTGGCGATATGAGCTTTCTTTTCACAATCTTTCCTTAACACTGTTTTGTCTTGCTTGAGGATCAAACTTCCCTTCCCTTTCTGCAAATGTTTGAGTCCTTTAACCTTCAAAACTTTTGCCTTCAAATTGTCTTTCTCTATTTAGCATAGAGATCACAAATTGTTGAATGAGGTAACCTTCTTGTTTATGAACATTTGTTGCCTTGTTCATCAATTAGAACAATGATGACTGTCTTCTTATCATCTTTTCCAGATCTCTCAATTGAGATCTCATGAAGATATTCCTTCATTCTTTGATACCTTCAACCATGTCTAAGTGATATGACCTTCTTCACTTTATTTCATATATCTCCTTTATGTCTCTTTTCTTGCTACATAGGGATGAGAGGACCTTAAGAGTTCCTTCTCATGAATTCAAAGGAGACCTTTTTCTTGATATGTTCACTAACTTCTTTTATCTATGAGGATTATGACAGTCCTCCTAACTTCATGCAAGGACTTTTGATGACCTATCCAACCCATAGATCTCCTTGCAATCATGAAGTCATTTAACCAAACTTGATTATAAAAATGAGAGATACTTACTTGACAAGTGAAGATGAACTCTTCTACTTGATCACTTTGATGCTTGTTGGAGAAGATGTATTGGAGTTTTCCTCTTGGTTGATCTTCTCTTTGATGGAAAGCCTTTGTTCAATGGAAAAGGTTGCTCCTTTTGATGAGGATGCTCTGCTGCTTTCCTTTGATGATTTTCTTCTAGGGCAAGGAAATGATCCTTGCTTTTATAACCTTGAAGATGATAACAATGCTTTTTCTCCTTCAATATGCTTTGCCTTCTTTTGTAGTGTAGATCAGGATTGCTGTTATACGCTGTCTCCTTGATTGCATAGACAAAAACCCTTGCTAGTGTGGACTGTTGTTGTTCATAGCTAGTGTTTGATCAAGATCAAGGTTTGTTTCTTCAATGCAGATCTTGATATCCTTCAGCTTGCTTTGATGTCCTGCTAGAAACTTGATCCTTGAAATGTCTCTTTAATGACCTTCCTTTGATTTAGACTGTAACCATAGCTCTGATACCATGTTGAAGAATCTAGGGCCAATGTAGTATTAATGTGATTCTTCTTGACTAGATAATTATTTGTGAGGTGTTTTAATTTTTCTTCTCAACATAGTCTTCATTTGTTATTATTAGAGTGTGTCTTCATTAGTTAATCAAATAGCTACCAAAACAAAGAGACAAGAACACAAGATGTTTGGCTTTATGCCAGGGCCAAAACCTCTCCCTCTTGGAGAGGAAAACCCACACGCAATTCTTCTTATAGAGATTACATTTGATGAATACTAAGACCTTGACCCTTGACCTACTAGGCCACTCCAAGATCAAGACACCAATCCTCTTCTTGCTGTTGTGATCATCATTATCACTACTGCATCATGGAGGTCATCATTACTGCACCTTCATTGAGATATTCATTCTAACTATGAGATCATGAATGCTGCTCCATTGTTACATCTTCACTGAGATATTGACTGTTTTTTACTGAGATCATATCCTCACTTGAATCATCACTAGTAACATCACTAGTAACATGAATACTTGTTACTATGTCTTCATTAAAAAAAGACTGAGATTATCACTTCGTCTAGATTGTATGCTGTGTGAAAGTGTATTACTGTCAGTTCTATTCATCATGAATATACCAAGACTGAGTATGCTTTTGTGAGATCATCATCGTAGTTAAGCTGAGACTTGATTATGCCGAGACAGAGATTATGTCGAGACAATTGTCATAATTATGCGTTTAGAAAGAATGCCGAGATAGGGTATGCTGAGAGTATATTACCTCGATCTTCTTTATTGCAACTAGCTAGCAAATTAAATTCACCCTAACAATTTATATCTCATAAATTAATTATTTATAAATAATATTGGTATGATTAGATAATTAATCTATGATATCAAAACTAATTATTTACAGATAATATTATTATTATTAAATAATCAATTGATGATATCATAATAAAACATTTAATTACTACATAACAGCTAGTATCAGTCTAAATAGTAAACCATTGGATTAGTCAAACCATAACTATTCTAGATAATATAAAATTTAATATTATTTAATAATAAATTTATATTATCGAAATGTAATAAATAATTAATATTAAACCACTATATAACAGCTAGTTTCTAACTAAATTATTAAACAATTCAACTAATTAACAACTATTTTTCAACTAATTAACAACTATTTTTTCAACGGCTAACTCTAGGCAATGATGCATCCCTACTATTTATTCACTCTGATTGACCGATTTCTCACCTTGTCTTGAGGATGAACTACATTAGTTGGTTTGAAATGTTGACCAAATCCTAACGATGTGATTAATCTGAAAGAAAAATAATTTTTTTTTTTTTCTTGACAAGTACAAAGATCAAAATTACATTTGTAAATACCGAACCTAGTTACACATTCTTCAACATATATGTCATCATAAATAATGCCTGAGAGAAAGGGAGGACCAATCTTAACCTCATCCTCCTTGTTGGTGTCGTAAATGGGAGCACAATCAAAGTGAGGACCAACAATTTCCTATTTCTTCTTTCCAATATGGAAATAGTCTTCAATGTCATCTTTCAAGGGGCTAATAGGATCACCCTCCTCAAGGTTCTCAAAAGGAGTCATCAAGAGTAATATCCTTGAGAAAGGTATGGTTAGTATCAACTTCACTTTCCATAGACTCATCCTTCCCAACACGTGTTCTTAAAATCCTCCTTTTCATCATGTAGTCCCAAAGAGGACTCATCTTCCCGCTCATCACTTAGATCCTCAAGGTTATCTCAAATCTCTTCATTTTCATTTACTGGGCACATGAAATCTCTCTTCTTCTTTGCTTACCTTATTGAAGGGATCCTCAAAGCCCAAATGAAGCTTGGCTCCCGTTGCTTTTTTGATTAGGATTACTTTGATCGGTCCATTTCTTCACGAAGACATCCTCGAATTGATCAAAATATTCAATACTTCTTGGAGGGAGGTTGACAAACTAATCCCTAGCCTTATCCTCAAGTGACAATGCAAAGAACATCATGAAGATATCATTGTCATGCTCATTAGGCATCCATAAGATACATTCCCATATAAAGTCAAGCATATATTTCTTGGCATCGACACTATTCCACCAAACTTGGGCAACCATTCATAATGCTTAGCAATTAATAGGTGCGGAGGAACGAGAGAGGCCCTTAAGTTCAGTGCCTTAAATGAATTTAGGCGTTGAATGACATCTTCAACCACCTTTAGTTTGAGCTTCTCTTGTGCCAAGAAGCAGTGAACTAAAGTGGATATAGAAGGGATACTTTTAGGCTTGAATTTTTTTTTCAAGCTAGACCCTAGTTGCGGTCTCAATAAAGATGAGGAATTTAGGAATTTGAACATCTTCATGAACGATGTTGGCCTTGGAGATATATGCCATGAAACTAGCCACATGGTCAATTGCTGAAGATGGGTCATCATCAAACCTAGGCAAGATTTCCCCATGATCACAATTAATGGCATTTAGGTATCCCGAGATCCATTTAATATCCAATGTTGGGTGTCTTGCTGTCCAATCCCACATAGTTTTGAATATTCTATAGGGAGCATATGTAGAGTCGGCAGGGTGATTGAAATTTCCTTCACAAATGCTTGCTTCACCCTACAAGCATTGACTTTGAAGTTTAATGAGGAACTAGGACTTCGTTCCTCCAATGGAGTTGCCAATATTGATATGTCTGTTGATCTCTGGTACCATCGAATGTGCTCTAAGTATCGAAATTTGGAGGGAGGCTTAGAAACATGCATTCTCCAATACCCATAATTTGTTTTGGGAAATTCCACCTGGAGACAATTTTATTAAAATAATTAATTATTTTTAATGGGACCCTAAGTCTAAACATAGGAAATTCAAATAATTAATGGGTATTAATCTAAACTGTGGGTGAAACTTCTAGAAAAGGACAAGGATCAAGTCGTAATGATCTGAGCCATTGATTAGAAGTTAATCTGGGTCGTTGGTTGTTCAACAGAAAGATATAACAAGAGGCTTGAGGGGCACTTGGAGAACACATTGAGTAGAGTTCAGAAGATCGAATTTCTAAAGCAGAGCAGTTGCTGGTGAGAAATTCGAAGTGAGCTTTTGCAGTGAGGGGAAGGGCTAGTTCCGGTTAGAGATTTCTCTTGATCTAGGAATACTTAGCAGAGGAGGCAGAGAGAGATCCGGGAGAGGCAATGTAGAGCCAGAAGAGGGTGACACAGGGCCACACAAAGGCATCGCAAAGCCTTGAGGAGGTCCGAAAATTTGTTGGAGGAATTGATTTTAGAGGCCAAAAGCCGAGGTGTGAGACCGGGAGGTGAAAATCAAAGTTCTTGGGCAACAAATCGATCAACAGAAAGGGTGACGCAGTCCCTAGAGGTTGTGATGTGGGGCTGACGCAGTGATTGTGCAGAGGCAGTTAGGGGCCGTTCAATCAGTGGCTAGATTAGTCAGACCTCCAGCGATAGTGTGAGGTAATCTCACTTATCTCTCTATCAACGATATTCTCTTTAATGGATAGCTAGGAAGGCATCTAGAGATTGTATTCAGAAATTACTTCTGCGTAGTAATAAAACCCTCAGAGCTACTACACCACTTTTCCCACATTGGGTTTTGCGGGGACATTTGTCCAAAAATAACTGTGTAGATGTGTTGTATTTCTTTCTTGTTCAGTTTCTTGTTTTCGTATTTTATTTAAATGGTGAAGGCTGCAGTGTATTCGTTTCAGTGTTATTTGTAGGAAATAGTAAATAATTTGGTTCAGTAATTAACAAATATGAGAAATGTAATCAGTTGCTACAATAGGAATTTGGGCATCCAAATTTGCACAATGTCAATATGTTGTACGGGGGAACAGATTACACGTCTCATGTCTCCGACAACGGTGCCAAAATGTTACCCCTCAAATTAGCAGGGGTCCTAGAAGGGGAGCCTAGAGGGGAAACTATTAGGTCAAGGGAAACAATGTAGCAATAGCCCACTGTCACTTCAGCTAAAGCTCCCTACTCTTTATGGACTTTCACCAATGGGAGGAGACTCGGTATGAAAGAAACCACCTAGATAAATGGGTCAATGAAAAGGGAAAGGGTGATTCCTAAAGAGGCCTAGTCACAAGAGAGGTCTAATATATGGCTTGCTTGCCTAGGAGGCAAAATGAAAGGCTCTCTAAGAAGGGCCGAGAGGGTCTTAGGGGTTAGGTGTTGGGAATGAGACTGCTTAAGGAGGGACCTAGCCCTAAAAAGCCTTATGAAGGCTTGGTTTCCAAATGGTTATTGAAGAATTACCTTCCAGAAGTTATGGGACCACATGGGACAAAGTGGACCCCAGGTTAGGTCAAGGGGGTAGGATTGAGCAACCAATGATGTGCTTGACCTAATTAGGGAGGAGAAGGGGATCAAAGAAAGAATTTTCAATGAAGGGTAATGCAATGATCCTAATGAGGTTACTAGCATAAGGAAACCAAGGGAAAAATTCAGTCTCAGAGCTAGGGCTTGGGATATCTTGGGATCCAATCGTTAGAATGGCTTCAAATTTGGAGGACACCTTGGAGACTCACCAATGCAATGGATGCCAAGGGATCGAAATTTTTGAGTGGATGGTTTGCAAGAAATTTGATGCCCTAGGAGACCTAGTGGGGCTAGACCTAGAAAAGAGGAAGGTGAAGGAAAAATATGATCTTTAAGGTGATCACCAAAGGAGAAACAATGCTTTGTCCTTTGGGAGAGATGGAGTCATGGAAGATTTAGAGTCTGAAT
Source organism: Pinus taeda (assembly GCA_000404065.3). Taxonomy (NCBI): domain Eukaryota; kingdom Viridiplantae; phylum Streptophyta; class Pinopsida; order Pinales; family Pinaceae; genus Pinus; species Pinus taeda. The sequence goes on from APFE030163735.1 coordinate 60,441, forward strand.
TGATTTCTAGTTGTCAAGGAGGCCTAAAAAGCAAATTCTCTAGGCTTTAGGGCTCAATGGAAGCAGCGTTAAGGTCATTTACACTTCATTCAACAATTTTTGGTGACTTATCAAGACAAGTTCAACAATATTGTCTCTAGGAACATTCTTTCTTTCAAACATGGCCCATACATGATACAACACTGTTTAGAGATTCAATTTGCACAATTTCATTACAAGAAAAGCAACAAATTAACCCTAGAATAGCGAAAAATCCTAGAATCATGAATGCAACAACATAAATAACAAGAATAACATTGAAATAGTACTTACATGTAAGAAGAATATATCCAATCACCAAGATATGCCAATCATAGAAGCTCCAAGACAAAGAAGATTATCCAAACATCAAAGTTCATCCATTCATCCGAAAAAGCTCATCCTCAAAGATAGCGAAAATCTCAGAAGAAGATATGGTCCAATCCAAGTGATGATGAGAGAGTGAGTCAACTCATCATCTATTTATACAATGTCTGTTGAATTCGATTTAGCTTATTTTGGCCTAATTTAGCCCCTAGAATAACAAGTACTTTTGGAATAACAAGAATAACATTGAAATAGTACTTACATATAAGAAGAATATATCCAATCACCAAGATATGCCAATCATAGAAGCTGCAAGACAAAGAAGATTGTCCAAACATCAAAATTCATCCATTCATCGGAAAAAGCTCATCCTCAAAGATAATGAGAATCTCACAAGAAGATATGGTCCAATTGAAGTGATGATGAGAGAATGAATTAACTCATCATCTATTTATACAATGTCTATTGAATTCGATTTAGCTTATTTTGGCCTAATTTAGGCCCTAGAATAACAAGTACTTTTGGTGACAAGCCCACCAAACTAGCTCAATAACAAAGGAGTAAGCCTCTCAAGAGGGTCGAATGATCAATAACACATGTCGTTGGGCCTTGGAGGAGGCCTACTGAAGTCCATAGGTTCCATAATGTGAAATAGGACCCCAAAAATAGTGGACAAGGGGTTGGCCCCTTGTTCTCCAAGTAATAAACCCGTGGTGCTCCCAAATGGATGCGGGGACACACAAATGTCCTCATGCATCTCTAAACATATCGAAGATGCCTGTAGACCATCTGCTGATGATATAAGTGATGCCACGTCATGATATAGATCTTGGACCATTTGCTAATTGTATGGGGCAATTGTGGAGCCGTCTGGGCATGGTGAAGCAGGTGCATCTTCCTTGTCGAATAGGTGAACCATGAGTAATCTCTGAATGACTCTGGGGATCCATGGAATGCTGTTTGCTGCTGTGGAGGCCCATGGCTCTCTACACCACCCTACATGTGCCAATGTAGCCCTCTAGAGGGTTAGGACCTCGTATAGGGAGACCAAACCCAAAATGGAGACCATCTGTAATCTTGCATAAGATCCAATGCGTCCCCTTGCCCTCCAGTACACCAAGTTATTAAAGAAATCAAGTAAGAGAGTTTACAAACCATGGAAAACAAGTGGGCACTTCATAATGGGATGCTCTTCCATAGTGGGCTTTGGCATGTGTAAATGTTTCCAAGCTCAAAGGGAGGTTAACCAAGCACCCTATTAGGTGGTTTATGCTCCTAACGTAGGCACATCCTTCAAATTGTGGTGGCATGTGATAAAGTGATGGAACATAGTAGGGGATGAAGGGGAAAACATGGGTCACATGCCATGGTACAAGGGTAGCTAATGAAAGGGAAGCCCATACTTGGGTAAATGATGGGTAGGAGGGAGAAATCGTGGTACATGAGTTACCCCGACATTGATTTTTCCACCCTTCATCATATGGCTTTTTCCTTTTGCGATTTTTCATTGGTTAACTACTTGGGGCTCAAAGAAATGAGAGCATGATGTGTAAAGTATAGCAATGGATACCCCCTTTAAGATGGGGTAGTTCATTGACCATTAGGGGTTGGGACAATCATGGGTTTTTGAATGATAGAGGAAGCTCATCTAGGGCCTATAGGAAGTAGAACTAGGGTGATGGCCGTGGAAGGGGGTAGAGCTCATGTATTTGCTTTTTCCCACGTGCTAAATGTGTTTGTCCCGACCATCCTTTACATTTTGTGGTACAATTTCCTGTTGAATGTGGCCAATTATGCTTTTCCTTTTCTTTTCTTTTGCATCAACCTACAGGCATCGTTCCAGGCCTGACCCAAGGTGTGGGCAAAGGGGATGGGGTGGTTGACCCTTTGTGGACCCAATGGAGGAATGTGGATCTAGGTGGGAGGAATGATGAATGGGATTATAATGAGCAAAAGGGGGGTGATATATGTGGATCAGGGAGCGGGACCGTGCAACGGAAATTTGGGTTTCCCATGTAGTACCATCCCTAAAGCCCAAATGTCAGTAAAAGAGATCTCATAGGACTAGGGTCCAAGGTTAACATCTGAAAGAGAACTAGGGGAGAAGAGCATAGACCTAGTCCACTCTTTTCGCCAAATCCCCCCATTAATCCATGCCCAAGAGTTTCCATGATTAGTAAATTAAAATACTCAATCACGAAATGACAAGGCATACCTTTAGGTTTGGGAGGCCCACCTTCAAACATATGATCATGACGGATGGGTGAGGGACCACATGGCTGGCTCAGGTGGTAGAGAAATGGCACAATGAGCTAGTTGGTGGTTGCAAGGGGCTACTGGCTGCCAGTTGCGGAACATCATGGACAAATTTTTTCTCCTAGGGATATCACCCATAAAATGGTGGGTAACAAAGCCCTATTCTTGGTGGGAAACTCATGGGCAACATGACCTCCTCTACAACAATTAGCCATGAGGCTCTCTTAGGTTACTTCATCCTCTTGTTGCGAGAGGAATTGGAGCACATATGGGAATCTGTATAGTTTGAAGAAGAGTAGGCTTGAGCAATCTAGGTTAGAGACAATGGTGTATGCGCACACCAACTTTTGTCTTATTTACAGGTAGAGGGAGGAGTGGTTGAAGGCTAAGACAAAGGTGTGGGGTGTGTTTCCTGATGATATTGGTTTGGACAGCAGTGTTGAGTTGGCATTGGCCAACTTAGATCTTAATGACCTAGTGCTAGAGCTTGTCATTTTTGATGATGGTGATACTCTTGAGGGGTCATCCTCCACACTAGCATTTGTAAAGATTACAGTGGATACAGAGGAGGATGCAAAAAAGAGCAGTGGTGGTACTAATGTTGATTTTGATAGTTGATGAGCTATAGGCAGCCTATAGCCTGCTTGCAGCAGCCTATGAGATTCTTCCTTCCTATTCTACGCTTCCGGGTTTTAGTGTCTACCTCGTTTTTTATTTGCTATTTTCCAATGGCATTCCTAGTCAGGAGTCCTTTGGACTCAGTACCTATGTAATACATTTTGATTTTGATAACTTAATGAGAAAACTGCAGTTTATGGTTAATTTTTTGTGTTGATGGTTAATTTCTAGTTGTAAACTTGTGTCATTGATGAATCATGATTGTATGGATAATGTTACAAATTTACAATGTACATGTATGAATCTATGATCGAATTTGTTACTTGTATCATCATGAGAATTTGTGTAATATCATAATATGATGTATCTATTAATTTTTT